>JBCJKH010071544.1:0-24579 GCA_039877255.1 Loriculus beryllinus
GCCTGGACAAGTTCCTGTGTGATGTACTCTAGGTTACCCTGCTCTTGCAGGGGGGTTGGACTAGATGATCTTTTGAGATCCCTGCCAACCCTTGGGATTCTGTGATTCTGTGATCCTGGAAAAAGGTGCTGTGGTGTTGTGCCCCATCACCAGCTTTTTTTGGGACTTTCCTGGAGACAGCCAGGATATAGCTGGCAGAGATGCCCTGTGCAGGCAGTCAAGACCAGCTCCTTTGCTGTTATTTAAAAGAAGCGTCTTGTGTGACTACCTGTGTCAGGACATAAAACAGACCAGTCATGAATGTGCTTTTAACACCTTAATTTACTTTTGACAACAGAGAGAACATGAAAAAAGACAAAATCCTATTGTTCTGGGTTCTCTCTATTACTCATCCTCCTTGTGGCAAGGAAACTCAGGTCCAGGCAGAAAAATAGTGATGGGAGCAGTGGTGCCTTGCAGGAATTAATACAGCTCCTTTCTTCACCCCTGCAACCCCATGAAACTCCCAGGATACTCTCCAGTCAAACACTCCAGTGCCTTCTTTTTAGGAAACATTTTAGCTTTCACTGCTTTTTCCCTCTGAGGCTGAGAGCCAAGTTCTTCTTCCTTGGACGGGAGCAACTTTGAATAGTTTTCTGAACACCTCTGACTCTTTCAAGCATGTGCTTCTGCACCGTCCCACCTGATAACATTTGTCAAGCCAAGAAATGTCCCCAGGCTGATTTCTGAGTCTCCCTACTGTTTTAAAATTTCATGCCATAGAGGGTGTTCAACTCTAAGTCATGCTACAAAGCCATAGTCTGACAAGCAGTACAGGCAGCCTTGCCTCACTTAGACATGGAGAGACTATGTGATGCTGGTTGATATACATCACTGCTAGGTGGGCTGTTCGGTGAACTGTTCCTGTGGAAGAGGTGGGCTGGCATGATTACATTGGCTGGTGGTATGATTAAATGTGTGGTAGGTCTCAGTGGAAGCTGAACTCTTGCTCAGTGGGTAGGAATCTACCTCTGCAATAGGCTGCTTCTTAGCTTGGGGTCTAAAGACTACATAAAGCCATGTTTGGGTTTTTTTTTTTCCCAGGGCGTGAGGGGCAAGACCTGCCTGTGATACCTGTAAATGTTATTGACAGAAAGCCTCAGCTTCTGATTCTTTCACCCAGGTAACTCTTAAAAGTCAGAAGAGATTAGTGGAGTGCATATCTTCAGACCCTCCAGCAGCCTATCCTGTCTCAGAGATTGCTCACACTGGCCCAGCCAAGGAAGAACACCAGATGAATCAGTGTAAGATGGAGACAGCAGTGGTGCAGCAGGCTGCTGTTAGACTCTGTGCCTGGTGATCAGCCTGCCCTAGTTCAGGCTAGCTTAGGAAGGAATAAGGGGGTTAGAAATCTTGTGGAGAAAGCAGAGAGCTGGAGATAGTTCACTAAAAGCCTTATAAACACACCCTCCTGTCCCATCTCAGTTTATTGTCCATTTCATTCTTCCTCTGCACACAAACAAGAGTTTTGGTTGCAGTCAAGTGGAAGCCAGGTCAGCAGTGGTTAAGTAACAGACAGCTTAATGCTGCATTTCACATGGTCTGTCCTAATAGCTTCATTACATGTGACAGAGTACTGCACTTACTGGATTATTGGCACAAGCCAAAGCTCCCATCATCTTGCTTTTTTTCCTAGTTGCGTTCTGTAAATAAGGCTTGCCCCATGTCTGTGAGGATGGAAATGAACACAGTAATCTTCTGCAGAAAAATGGACTCTGTCAGAGATCAGTGTGATCAGACCAAAGTCCTTTATTCCAAAGCATCTACTCTTTTTATACTGCTGTCTGCATCTGCTTGCAATAGCTTGCTGTATTATAATCAGATACATACAAAATAGCTAGCTGTGTTAATTCAATAGTTTGCTGTATTATAATTGGATACTTGGTGTATTATACTCGGATGCATATACAATAACTTGCTGTATTAGTGGATACATAATCAATGGCTTGCAGTATTAAGATTGGATACATATACAATGAAGCACATAGCAACTAGTTACAATTGGATAACTTAAGCATATGAGAACCTAGCCTTTAAAGCTTGCTAACAGTTCACTATTGTGTCTTAGCATATTCCAGTTTCTTATTATCTTGCTTGCACTGTTACTTTTGCTTGGGAAATCTGAAGTAGCTGTGGACTGAAACAAACCACTAAAACCTGGACCCTTCCAAAATGTGATCAAATTAAAAAACTAAAAGAAGTTAGTTTACGTTTGCCTTATAGATACTGTCAGAATTCAGCAGATAAAATAATCGTGTCTTATCCACCCACAGCTCCTGGTGTTGAGTGTATTGTGTATGTACACAAACAATAGTCTTATTTCTTTACTATTTGTGTGCCCAAAGGATCCAAGTAGACTGTCAGAATACCCAATCTTCATTTTAGGGCTTCTCAGCCTTCAGGGCTTCTGGGTTTCCCTGAAATAGCTACTTTTAGTTATTCCAGGACATTAAAGACAAAAGCAAAAAGACTCCTTTGCTGGTACCCAGGTAATGTGTGGGTAGAATAGTAAAAACTTAGATGTCAGAAAGGATCTTGCAAGAGAAAATGGAGAAACAGATGGGAAGAGGTGGTGGTGAAAACATCCTTGGTGGTGAAAACAGACTGCTTGAGTAGAGATTAGATTTGGAAGCTGAGGAAAGAAATGTGGTTATTCAGATCCGATAATCAGGTAAGATACGGATGGCAGACTGCAAAAAGAGATGCAAGTGCAAAGACGGTTTCAAGAAGTTCTGGGACAGACTGTGTGAAAGGTGTGGCAAAGACAGAGGGAAGACAATGACACTAAGGTATGCGAAAAAGGAAGAAAAGTGAGAAAAAATATGACCCAGATGTGTCATGAGATCTTCACATACTTATGAGAATCAGGATGGGTTGACAAAAGAAGCTCTGATTGGAGAAAAATGGAAATGTATTGGGAACAAAACAAAACAAACAAATAAGCAAAAAAACAACAACTAGGCAAAAACAGAAAGAAAAATGAATAGGTGGCTGAGGGATGAGTGGGTCAATACTGGAACTAAATGGATGTAGAGACTGTGGGAGGAAGGATTTAGATATGGCAGAAAGTAACAAAATGAGAAAAGATCACATGAATAGAGAGATAGATGAGAGGGATGGAGCAGAAAATTCTGTCCTTTGCATATATTCCTGGCCGCAGACTGAAATGGAGGTTTAGGTCCCAAAATCTCAGCAAATCTTGGACAGAAACCACTCACCACCAGTAGTAGTCCTCTGGCTGGTTTGGCTGGTTTTACCAATCCTCTAATAGCACTGACTCACTGAAAAGGTGCTTTGCCCTGAAGTTGTTTGTTATTGGTCTTCTGCAGCCAGTGCTGGCAAAATAGGACACCACAGTCACTCCACTTCTCAGCATCTTAATACAAAACCCACCTTCCAATTTAAAACACTGTAAACTGTGACCAGAACAGGAAGCAAAGCAAACTCTGTTCTGCCAGCTCAGCTAGCAGAGGGTAACCTACAACAAGGAGTGGGACAGGCTGCTGGAGGAGGCACCCGGCTTCTGTCAAAGGCCATTTATACCCTGAGTGAATGAAATGTTTCCAGCAGCCTGGGCAGACATATCTCAGGTTGATTGCCTGTGCACTTCAAAATATAGCTCTTTCTCACTAGCCTGATTTCTGCATAGAGCTAGTCAAAGTATTAGCTAATAAGGTTTTTAATGCAAAAGTAAAATTAATTTTCACTTTTAGAAATTTTTACTCTTTTCCCTTCCTCTTCTTTTTTCTTTTTTTTTTCTTTTTGACTGTATTCATTCCTCATTGTAGAATTCAGTAAACATATTCACTTCATAGACTAATCTATTTTTTTCCTAGGTGTTTCATAGTGTGTATAAATTTTTTGCCATTTACATATAGAACCTATCTTTTCTTCAAAATGATTAGTACATATGCTAAGTGATATTCAAATAAACTCTTCTAACAACTACAATGCAGTGTTTCTCCTTTAACTCCATTAAAACACAATTTGCTGCTGTTTTTTTAAACTGACCCTCTCCAAAACAACTGCAGTGTTATTGATTCAGGTTCTGATTTTCTGATCTCATCGAGTATCACATTTTGCTTTCATGCAACCACAGTGCTGCAGAATGGAAAAATACACTGTTAAGTGCTTCCCTTCATGCCTGCAGTTAAAGTCTGTCTGCTCCTTTTGATTGATATCTCTATAGATATCAAAGAGCAAATCCTCCAAAAATAAAATTAATTGTGCACAGCTACATTCTAATGGGGTGAGTTTTCTGAAAAATATTCCTGAGACACATGAAAATATATGCCCTTTGTACCCTTTGGGAAAAAAAGAGTTCTGGGAAGTGGTGAAACAGATTCATAATGTTTTTCTGTTAAAAATGAAATTGTGTGACGAAAATTTAATAAGGAATTTAACAGAGGTTTGTCCTATTTTTAGGGTTTTGAGGAGATTTTGGAATTCTGGGTGGCTGCTAAAGAAGGAGTCACATTTTTACATGTGGCTATTGCAAACAAAAATACGGTAACCAGTTGTGGGCAGTGAGTCCCTTGGAACTCAGTGGGCAAACCCTTCTCCACAGATCTTGTTACCATATTCCCCACTTTATAGCCACAGAGCACTCTTACACAAAGCCTCATTTTCCCAGAAATAAGGTAACCATATCATATTTTCTTACTAAAAACTTTTTTTTACCTGATCTTACCAACATAAAAGTGCAAATAGAAAATGCATCTCTACATTTACATTCAACTGCATAATGAACTTACTGTTAATTTGGCTGGTTATTTTTATTTGTTGATGTCATTAGAGGCCCACATTTTTTACTATGGAACTGGACAGACAGGATTAGTCCAGATTTGCATGAACTGGTTGTAATGAAATCCAAACCGGTGCAAAACTCCCTTGAACTCATTGTGAACTTGAAGTGCAGCCCATGAAGGGGACTTTTTAAAAGGACAACCTTCTCTCCCAAATTTTTTTGGTAGTGAGACCAGAAATAAACAGGCAATGCTATTGTTGATCAGAAATAAGTGGAAAGCTTTTATCTGTCTGGACTTTCATATTACACACATCCCCATGAACTCTCTAAAGACCTAGATCATATTAACTGTGGGAACACACAGTGCTTCCTGGCTGCAGGCCAATCAGGAGTTTCAGAAACAGCTATGAGTTAGTTGAAACAGGTGCATGTAATAAAGAAGCCTGAAATAAAGAACCAGAGCAACTGGGCTGTGTCAAGTTAAAGTTACTATTACACAGGGCTGTGCAAAATTTTCACAGCAAATCGCAGAAACCTCCAAATCTGTGCTTTGCACATTTCCTTGCCTTTTTTTTTTTACTTAAGAAAAGTGGTTCACAGAAAAGGTACAAACCAATGTATTTTCCACTTACAGATGGACCTAATATTGTGGAAAACCTTTCCAGTTTTTCAAAACCTCTGCTGTTTGAATGTTATTGTTGTGCAAATTTGGCCTGTCTAGAAACAAATACAGATTAAAAATAGATTTGTTTTAAAAGTCAGGGAAATATGTAGGTATACGACCTCTTAGCCCAGAACAGAAGCAAAAAGCGTGTGTAGTCTTCAGTACAGCTCTATCCTGTGTGTTTGTGGAGAGCTCTATTTTATGTGTGGGCAAAGCAGAAAAGAAGGTAAGTGGCCATGGCAAAGGCAGGCACATCTTCAGCAATCAGAACAGACCAGACATTACCTCTGGACAGCATTCAGTAGGCCTTTCTCTGGCAGAAGGTCTATAGAAGTTTGTCCTCCACTTCCCATCTCAAGGATCTGGAAAAGGTTCCTTCGTCTGGGCGTTGCAGCATGTGTTTTCCTCAGTATAACCTCCTAGATGCTGATTTTGGCAGGACAATGCTTGAAAGACTGTGACATCTCTTTCCCCAGGTTCGACACACCGATAATACTAGCAGTGTATGAGTCCATGCACATACAGATCAAGCTACAAGCAATATCCAAGACACAAAGAAAGTCATATTTTTACCAGCTCTTCCACATGATTAGTAGCGGTAATAAGTACAAGTTTCCATCATCAATATGTACAGCTGGGAAACTGTCAGAAAGTGCCCTTTAGACAAAGCATTACTTAGGAGCATAAAGTCATTTTGCATAAGGAAGGATGCTGTGGTAGGCTTAAGCTGTTCACTAGCATACAAATTATCAGCCGTCAGAAGCAGTACATTAATTGTGTCTGATACCCCTTTTTTTTTTCTTAAAAGAATCAATATCCAAATCCTTTGAGGTTTAAAAAAAAAAAAAAAAAAAAATTTCTTTGAAACTGGTAGTGAGTACTTTCTAGAAATACGTACAAGTTCCCTGAAACTGCAGTATGAACAGCGGTAAAAACAGGATCTATCAAAATCAATTTTGAATACTATTGGAATATTCCTCTGCAGAGAAGATGAAAGTAAAAAACATCTATGGATAACTGTGTCACATTTTTTTCTATCAGATTTAATGTAGTGTATTTTCTGCCAAAGTATTCAACATATGGAATTCATGTGATAAAATTAATGATCTTAGTGACGTAAAACTAAGGGTTATGGAAAACAGAGGCAGAATTCTTATGGAACCTGCTAGTTACAAATGTACATCCGGTTGTGCAAATTCGACTTGTAAACATTGCAGCTTATTGTTCACACAATACAGTGGCTCACTAAGAAAATGTCACTGGGAGAATTCTGTATCCATATAATTTGTAGCAGCATTAAAAAGTCCCAGTCAAGTCACCAGTATGAAAAAAAAATCTCCTGTGTAGACAATGGAAGGTTTGATAATTTTCATGCTATCACCTTTGGGGCTTTCATGTGTCCAACACATGCAACTTTTTTATTGCTTTTCTTTATGTCTCCTTTTAACCTGAAGCAGAAAAATAGGGGCTATAACAAAGACATCAATAATCAACTGAAGATGTCTAAGTATTTTTAAAACTTTTTGAAATGTCTCCTGAGTGGGTAACCTTTCACAGTGGAGGAACAGCATAAGACAGAATGGTTTTTATTGATATTTCTGTATAAGGAGAACATTTTGACACCATGGACAGTTTTTTTGTGAACTAATGATCTCAGAAGCAGTGCTGTTGGGAAATTTTAACTTTACAGTTGCTTAAACCAAAAGGATCAAAGGATGGTGGCCAAATGTAAAGCGGTCTACTTGCACTTCACTTTGGGGTTTTAGCAATAGAAGAAATGCTTGAGGTCACTGAAAGTCAAGAGGAACCCAGAAAGCCAAGGTGACAGATTCATTTTTGATAGAAATAAGAGAGGACTTAAAAAAGGCCCTCCAAAAAGCCATCAGAAAACCAAGATTTTAAGAGCATCTTTATAGAAGGTGACATAAACTATAACAGGAGGTTTCTGGAACAGTATAATACTGGCTTCAGCAACAAAAGCCATAAGGCAATGAAAGAAATGGACAGCTGTAACTTTGAAATACTTAAATGAAATAAAAGTTGATAGCCAGAAACTGTTAGAAAGCAATTAAAAAAAAAAAAAATAAAGAAAACTACAGTCATTATACATAAAGGGAAGCAAAATGTTTATGAGGGAAGAGAAGCATCATTAGTTATAACTACATCAATTAGTTTCTTAGGAACATCAACTCTATGATTGCAATAAAGAATTTCTGATAAAGTAACATCCCTTCTCTAGCCAGGCTTCCTGTATGCTCCTCAAATAGCAACTATTGTGCACCCACTAGGTGCCAGTCTGTAATGTGGGAAAAGTTCTTCCCAGCCTATAAAGACATGCTTTGGCTGAAATCCAGCACAGAGTGGGAAACTTAGCCATAAGAAACAAGAAAAACAAACCCCAGAAAAAGGAGGGTGGAGGCAAAGAAAATAGATATAAAAGGGAGTCTGGATGAAGCAATTTAAGCTCTTTCCAGACTAATTACAGAGCACCCCTGCAGCTTATGGACAACCCGATCATACCATAGTGATGGAAGTTCTCTTAAGTCTTTCCACACTTCCCTCCTCTACACATAAAGTTCTCAGTAATAAGATTCTGTACTTTCTTGCAGAGCTATGGCCCCAGGTGCATCTGTTATTGAAAAAACTCCTGGGAAGTAAAAGTTAGGGTGTATTTGCCAAGACTCTGACCCACAGTTGACGTTTTCCTATACTAAAGGAGGAAAACCCCATATTTGTATATCAAGCTGATGAACTAAAGCAGCAACAAAAAGTTAAGGGCTGAAGTTGTAGCTGAACACATGCAAGTGGCAGTAGTTTTCTGATTGCCAACATTCCAACGTGCTGCAAGCCAGATTATTTATAATGAGAAATTCAGTTTCCTTGGTCTTTTCCTCTCTCATGTCGTTTACGCCTTCCTGACGGCCATAACCATAGTTTCAATTAGGTGAGGATGTCCTCTATGAAGTTATGTGCCCTCTGGGGTCCTCCTCTCTCTGAGTAGACTGCTGCAGTACTATGCAGCCCTATGAAGGCATGGATGAAGAGCCTGGATCAAGAGTGATTGAATATACCAAGCTAAGTATGCTTTCCACTTTATTATCATTTTATTCTTGTATGAAAAGAAAAGTATGATTTAACTTGAACATGACAGCAACACTCACGTGGAAAAAGGAAATTTGATGATAGACAGAATGTTGAAAAGAGCCTCAGACCACAGTAATAGCCAGTTCTCATAGGTCTAGAGGAAACAAAAATATTTGCGTTCTTGGTGTAAATATTCATAATGAAGAATAATGAGTACCCCAAAGGTGGGTACAGAGAGTCAGTGTATTGTGGTTGAACTCAAGTGTTTCATACCAGTTTTATTTCTCCATCACACAACCTTACTCCTGTGCCTCAAAATACAACCAAACTTGCACATGTAGGTGTGTACACACCACCTGCAGCAGGAACCAGCTTCACACACCAACAAAGCTTTGGAATTCCTTCCCAGTGCGTTGGACTACATCAGTGAATAATTAAGTTGTTAATCACAATGAGAGATTGATTTATAAACATGATAAAATTAAATATTTGATTTATTTTAAAACTTGATTTATATATGCTTATGTATTAAAAGCTAATCTGATGCACCTCAAAAACCTTATGAACTTTAGGAGAGACAGCACAGAACTAATTTTGACCTCCAGCTGTATGAGACAGAATTGTATGTGTAATTCTTATTTGATATTTGTCACCTAAATAGTCTATAGCAAATGTCAGTAAAGTGACAGTTAATAAGTTTATGCTACTATGCCTAGATAATCCCTGTTATTCAAAGTAGCAGATAAAATTTTCTTTAATACTTGCTTGCAAAAACTTAAATAGAATGAAGTAATATTTTAATCTAATTCAGATATTCAGGAGTAAAAACCAGTAATTTAAAATTAAGGCAATGTTTTAATAACCTAGAAAAGCCAAAATGTACCATCAGGATAATAAACAGCAAGACCAGATTCTATTGAAAGATTGGAAAATGAACTTCAGAATGGGACTGCAGATATGCAGATATATCACAGAGAAGTGATATGATAAAGATATACAAGTAAACTCTAGAGTTAAATTATATCAACCACTTCTTTTCATTCTTTTTAATAACACAAGGGCAAGTGGCTATTACATGATAAACAAAAATTAAGAAAAGGAAATTAATTTTCAAATTATACTTAACTAAGCCGTGAACTTTATTGGCCCATTGTGGAAAGCAAGAGCTCAGCATTGTTAATAAAAGGACTGGGCAAAAAAATCATATGATATTATTCAGTTTAAATGAGAAATAAAATATCCTGTTGAAAATATAAGGCATCCCTGCTACATTGAAGGTTTCAGAATGTCTTGTCTCTACAGGCAAGTTATCCCATAGCTATCTGTAGTGGTATCTTTTGCACATTCATTTGTGGATGATAATGATGCAGTTTAAGACAGGATACTGGACTAAACTGACTACCTTAATGAATTCTGACAATTCCTAAGGAATCAAATGCTACACTTATACTCAATACAAACATGATGAAGCATTAGATTGCAGAGGGTGCAAATTGGCTTAGTAGGCCAGAGGTGTTAACCCTGGAGTGTTTGCATTTAAAGTAAATGTAGTATACTCTTAAAGGACAGCATTTCAACATTTGCTGAACTGATTAAATTTGCAGATTTTTCCTTATTCTTTAATATCTGAATCTTTAAACCTTTTTTCTAACCATAGTCTCTTTTCTTTTTTAATTGACACATGGCAAGTGAGCTTATTTGCCTCCTGCACTATGCTTATTTTTTTTTATAAAGGAAGTTATGATAATTCTTTTCTGAGACATTTGATATTCAAGTTTCTAGACTTCAAAGAAACACCTAGGATAACCTTTGTAGCACCTAAGTTACAGCAGAGGTGAGTCACATGTTAGGAGAAATACTTCTTTGTTATAATGAGAAATAAGAAGGAATTTCATAGTTAGAGAAGGTTAACTGATGAAACTTCCTTAAAAAAGTAAGATCACATGAGGCACATTGATCACATCTTCTACAAACAATGTTCTTTAAGGACGCAATAAGCTTGATGTGATTCTGTTTTTTTAGAGAAATGATCCAAAAAAACCCTCACATTATATGCAATCTTATGTTTCTTTCTATTTTTAAATAAGACATTAATGAACTGGCATCTTGATAGGTAGTATACCTTACTCTGAAAAATCTTGAAATATCTTTATTGATTATTATGACACACATTCATCCTACCCAACTTTAGTCGCATAATTCAAATGCCTAAGCTAGGATCATTTGTCCTGGGTAACATACACAGTTAATAGAGAAAAATGATTTCTTCAAGTGTAATTCAACTAGTATGAAACTTCAACTTGAGGTCTTGATTTCTACTTTAGCAGGAAGAAACTGCACACTTAAGCTTCGTGCCTACATCTATGTATATAGATTGGATAAACGTGACACTAGGTGTCTGAAAAGGGCCAATGAACCCTGCTTCTCACAGCTACTTATGGAGTTCAGCATCTATATCCAATTTATAATCAAATTCATACCTTTGTCCAGGTGTCTGTAGTCCTTCACAATAATCTTCCACGTATGAGCTACTAAGCCAAAGTTTGGCCTAAATGTCCAGTGTAATGGGCACTGGCAGAATGAAGGATGCCTGTTGTGTGCTTTTACATGAACATACACTGGTGATTACCATAAACACTGCATTCCTCCTGTAAAGCTACCTGTGTGTCTCAGGATTTTTGACCACTACTTGAAAGACAGTTAAATATGAACATCAGCCTTCTTTCTTTTTCTTCCTGAGGAAATTCCTGAGAAGAACAAAGGAGATGTTCTATAGAAGCTAGTTCCACCAAAACCACAAAGATACAGCTCTGGGTTCACTTGGGTTCATTCCAGACCTAGTGTAGTTCAGTGATCTCAAAGTATCTTGTACACAAATTGGCATAGTGATGAAATCAGTCTCGCTGCACTCACCTGGTGCAACACATGAGCTTGCATGACCAGATGTACCTTCTCTGCAGGATTATCTCATGGTTTGGGAATCTCACTGCAATCTCAGAAAGTTGAAGAAGGGATTTGTGGGTTCTCAGAAAATAGTGCAACTCACAGTCATGCTTTGCACTCCAGGAAATGCTTCAAGGGATATAGCTTCTATGACATATCATAGAAGGGCTTATCCTAGTGATACACCTTTGTGTGTGTATCTTTGTAAGGTTCGTTTTTTTGGTTTGTTTTGTTTTATTTTTTTTATAGAGAAGAACAGGCCTATCTGATTGGAAAATAAAGAAAGATGGTTCCACATGGTGACTGAGTAAAGCATTTCTTGCACACAGTGTCAGAATTGCCTTTAGATCTTTCTTTTCCACTTAGCTAATTACCCTGTCACAGCTGAAAAATGCCCACGCTAACATCGTGACACTATTGAACATTTGAGAGCTTCATCTTGTCTAGAGACGGCAATGACCCAGTGTGTCATGAAAAATGGAAATATGTATTGAAATCCACGAATGCTGAGATGGATGGAGTATAGGTCTTTAAAGCTCTCCAGCACTTTCTTGGAGCTTCCTTCCAGAGCCACAGGGGTTTTGCAAGTGAGTGGTTAAATTCTCTTAAAGAGAATAAAATCAATGCAGGAAAACTGATAACCATAATGTTTTATGATTTTATAGATGATTTTTATTTAAAAAAAGAAACAAGCAGTGTTTGACATGTTTATAGGAAGAAATACAGCCTAAAATGTAGCTTGTCACACAAAGTATTCCTTGGTAGGTTATACAAATAGTTTGTGAAGAATATTGAACACAATATTCTTGCCAAAAGCAATGAAAGTTACTGGAAAAGCTATGATATTGTACAAGGTATAACCTACAGTTACACTACAGAAGACCTACGGTACTGTACGTGTACAGATCTGTGCAAAGCTGCCAAATTTTGCTTCACTGAATTTCTGTAGCAAAACCAGAAAATCTTGCCTGTAGGGCCAGGACTCTTAAACATGGAGACATAAGTATACAAATGCCTGAAAGGTGCAAACATTGTAGAGTGGAAAGAATTATTTAGGAATACAGACACATCTTTGAATACTGAAGAATAAAATAAGGACAGGGAAAATGGGCTTAGTGTAAAGTACTTTACAGCAACATTCTTTCCACTCTAGAAGAGACACTAAAAGAGTGGCAGCGGTATTACTTGTAAAATTTTGGTGATGCACAATGACTGCACTGTTAGTGAGTTTGACTATAATAAATGAAGGCTGCTCACAAGACTCCTGCCAAGTGTTGGTAAGGATTACAGACTAAAAGGAATATTAGGTGACTTTGGTGAATTTTTGTGCTAGTGATCACATAGTTACATAGAAGGTCTCAGCATGGGAAACTCTTTACAGTGTGCATGGTAGCTTGACTTTTAGCACTTATGGAGAGAACATTTCTGGCATAGATTTTACAAGGTGATCTATGAGGTAAGTAGTTACCACAATTGGAAGTACAAATCTTGTTGTCTGACCATGCCGGCAGCTTCAAAGACTGGGGTTAAAGGTCACTAAGCCTACTTCGTTAGAAAAAAGCAATGAAAACCCTAACTCTAGAATAAGACGAATAAAGTTCTAAGATTCTGTTACATGACAGCTAAGTGACAATAACAACTTTTTGTCCTAAGGAATGATCTAATGCTAACAGATGTTCAGTGCTTCTTTTTCCTAAACATACTAAGAATATAAAACGCTCTTATGTACAAAATGAATAAGTAAAATTCTTTTTAATGACCTATGCAAGTGAAAGTCTCCTGATCCAGACAGTCTTTTTGAGTCTATGAGATCAGCGTCAGGCTTCCATGATGAAACAGAGACATTTGAAGACTTGATTGCATATTATTTGGGTTGAAGGAATTTTCAGACAAAAAAAACCACACCACAATCATTAATCTTTTATTCCTGTCTCTTGTATGGTTCTGGGGACTCTGGAAATTTTGAGAAGGCATCTGAAATATACATTACTGAGCTCTGCTGCATGTATCTTTACCTATTGCCTCACCATACAGAACACGTACAGCACCACAGAACCCAAGCAGTCTTTACAATCTCAAAGCCTCTCTCAGCCCTGTGAAACAATTTACAGTAAACAGAAAGATCTCGGAGCACAGGTTCCTTTCTATTGTTACCTGTGACACATAATTCAATTGCATTCATCTCGTCCCTATGAGAAAACCACCAAAGATAAGAAAAATTGATTTTTTTTCCCTCCTTCAAGAAAGGCTGGTTCTGTTCTTCCTATAAAAGACATTAAGCAAATTGGCTTTTGCACCAGATCAAGTCAGTAATCCATGGAAGGAACAGTGCTCAAACACATAAATGAAATCATTGTGCTGCAGCCTGTGGATATTGTGCTGCCTCTCTTTCTGGTACCAATCTTCTGGGCTGAATTGGAACCTATATGAGCTCTCTCTGTTATCTCCAGCTGGCATCTGACCTACGGACTGTGCTGCCTGGTTCATAGGCAGATGGACTTCTAAAAGAAAAAAAATAAAAATCCTCATTTTCTATTTTCAAAAGTTGAGTGACCTGGGAATAAACAATGGGACCTTCCAGTTCTGCCAGCAGATGTAACAGCATGAGATATGGAGGGGGTAGTAAAAATGACTGTCACATTCTTCTATGAACCAAAGCATTTCCAAGTATGACCTCAATATTCTCAAAAGGCTCTAGTAGGAACGGGGTTTTTACTTTACTGACACAAGATCCAATTCTTTTTCCTACACTTACGCTTGAGGAAAACATTTAAGGCCATATCTAAAAAAAGAGATGAGTTCCAAAAGGTTAAAGTGAAACCAAATTGTCCAAGTTATGGAAACACTGTCATTAACAAAAGCACTTTAATTTTGCATACTCCTTCCTTCAGCATGCAGAGCTATGCTTTATCATAAACCCAGAACAGCACCATTCCTGGCATGGCAAGATAGCTCACTACCCATCTTGCCAGGACACTGGGATAGAATTCAGAAAAAAGACATCTCATCCTTCCTACAAACCCTTAGAGAATTTATCCAAGAAGCATTTTCAGAGCAAATCTAACACATCCACAAGTGCCTACTGACCCCAAGCTACAAGTGAAACTTTATGCATGAATATGGCTCAATGATTTTACTAAGGTGTTTCATATACATGTGTGAAGTGTGAAGGTACATCAGAGATTAGATTTAAAGCTGTCAAACACTTTTATAAACTTACCAGTTACCAGCCTCTGGCTTACTGCTCAAACACAGCTGAGTTACACAGACACAGGAAATTCAATGCATCCTGGACACACTGGATTCGCCCTTCTCCACAAATTAACAGTGCCTGAGTACCAGGCCTGTGCACTGTCAGATCCTGCTGTCCAGCACAAAACAGTCTCCCTGGACATATAAAATTCAGTTCACACATGTGCAGCATGTCTCAAATATCCTAGATATATTGGAACTATTGCACACACTCAATTTATTTATATATATAAAATAAATGCAAAACAATTGTTACCTGAGGTGTCCTCGGTTTGGCTGGGACAGAGTTAACTTTCTTCTTGGTAGCTGGTGCAGTGCAGTGTTTTGGATTTAGTCTGAGAATAATGTTGATAACACATCAATATTTTAGATGTTAAGTAGTACTTATTCTAAATCAAAGACTTCTCATGCTCTGCTGGTGAATAGGAGCACAATAAGCCAGGAGGGAACATAGCGAGGACAGCTGACCTGAAGTAGCCAAAGGGGTATTCCATACCATAAAATGTCTTGCTCAGTATATAAATTGGAGAAAATTAGATGGAAAAGGTCAATGCCAGCTCAGGGATAGGCTGGGTATCAGTCAGTGGGCGGTGAACAATTGTCCTATGCATCACTTTTTTTTTGTTGTTTTTGTTTTATTCCTCCCTCTATTATTATTATTATCATCATCATCATCATTATGATTGTCATTATCTTCATCATCATTATATTTTGCTTTATTTCAATTATTAAACTGTTCTTATCTCAATGCACTTCTTTATTTTTTGACCTTTTTTTCCCCCCAATTCTCCCTGTCCCTCCAGGGGCACAGTGTTAGCAAGTAGCTATGTGGTACTTAGTTGCTGACTGGGGTAAAACCACAAGACTGTGGGTAATGGGTAATCCAAGTTGACAGCAACCCTACCCAGGTAGGGAAGGGGCTAGAGCAGAAAGCACAAGTTGTGAAAGACAAGCCAGAGGCTTGCAGCCCTGCAGACTCTTATGGTAAATATGTGAGTCAGTTAAACATCAACAAATTCACCCAAAGGAAAAATTATCAGTTTAAATTAAAGTGCATTAAATCTCAATACATGTATGTTGGAAGGTATTTCCTTGAAAGGAGCATTAAGTATTATTTTGTTATTTTAAACATTCTGGTCATAGCTAAAGCCAAGGCCGTGATCTGGGAGGAAGGTAACATGCAGTATGTGACAGTTTGTTCCTTGAGGGGCTTACAGGCTAAGCAGGCAGGGCTGGGGACAGAAGAAAGAAAGAATTGTTATTCACACTTTACAAACAAAGCACAGCAATACAGAGAGATTAAATGATTGGTTCGAGGTCACACAGGATGTCCAGGGCAGAGCTCTGGAAATGAATCCAGATCTCAAAGTGTACCATCCTGTCTGTCACCTGGACAGGTCTAATTCATAAAGAATAGAAAAAAATCATAATCGAGAATCAGCTACTTCCCAACAAGACTCATGCAGGCTTTCAGGCTAATATTTCCAACTGACTTCTCAGTCTAGCATCTAAAATTACATTACATCTTTGAAAACATAACCGTAACTGTTTTGACTCGCTATAATGTGCATACTGCCAAAAGCAATCCCTAATGCTGTAATATTTTGCTCCGTTAGAGATGCCATACTGCCAGCAAGCAGCAAGCTTACTGAATAAAACTGCAACCATTGAACAGTCTCTTCTCTGTGTCTGTGTGTCTTTTGGCCTAAATAAAGTAAATACACAGTATTAAGGGCCTGATCCTACTCCCACTTAAGTCAATGACAAAATTCCCATTGACTCCAATGGAAGATGAAGCCAGCCCTAAAAGAACTGCTGATTTGTTTTTCCTTACTGGCAGACAAATTAACTGGCAGATTAATTCATGCGCAATTTGTGGCACAAAGATGTTGGTTGAGGAGCTGCATATCCATACATAACTTTAAAACAATGAAAATGGAATCAATTTAATTACTGACATTGTACAAAGATGTTCACTGAAGTAAATCCTATATTAAGATGTGAAACCAGGTCTTCCCTAGGTGGTGCTAAAAGGAGCAAGATAGATTTCCACTATGGAAAGTTGATGGTAAACTGTTTTCTGAGACCTTATGACTCTTCATTAGGGACTGTAGTGATAGAACAAGGGGTAACGGGTTAAAATTTAAACAGGGGAAGTTTAGATTGGATATAAGGAAGAAGTTTTTTACTGTGAGGGTGGTGAGGCACTGGAACGGGTTGCCCAAGGAAGCTGTGAAGGCTCCATCCCTGGTGGTGTTTA
Source organism: Loriculus beryllinus (assembly GCA_039877255.1). Lineage (NCBI taxonomy): Eukaryota > Metazoa > Chordata > Aves > Psittaciformes > Psittacidae > Loriculus > Loriculus beryllinus. Next base: position 16,990 of record JBCJKH010071544.1, read on the forward strand.
AGGCCAGGTTGGACAGAGCCTTGGGTGACATGGTTTAGTGAGAGATGTCCCTGACCATGGCAGGGGGGTTGGAACTAGATGATCTTAAGGTCCTTTCCTATCCTAACTATTCTATGATTCTATGACACATGTAATAAATTCCAATATAAGGGTTTAAGTTTTTTCACGTTATCATCATTCATACACAAGAAAAACAAAACACATCACTGAAATAGACAATGGGTGGATCATGGGTAAAAAGTTGTCTTTGAATATATTGCTGTCCTTGAAGTTTTGTCCTGGAATATATATGTATGATTTCTATTAACATCAGAGTATCCTACCCTTGCATCTTTGCATAAAATTTGGATCTCACTATTGCTTTCATTTTATTACTTTTTCTTAGGCAAATGCATCCAAGCAGTCTTTAAAGATGTTTTGTTTATGAATGTTTATGTTAGAGTTCTTTATGTTAGCTTTATGTTAGAGTTCATTAGTGTTGGATGTTACTTATTTTAGCTCCCAAGTCAAATCAGACCTTCTTCATCTCCCTCCCAACCCTTCCCCCCCCCCCCCCCCTTCTTTATTGTTTTTTTCTTCCATGATTCCTGGCAGAGATCATGTGCTCATCATATTTTTCCTTTCCATTGGTTTTTGATGTTTATTTTGGGCTGTCAGTGCACGTGTGGATTGCGACTCCTGTTTTCTGGTAGGACATCTGTAGATCAGATCACTGAAAATTTCTACCAACACTATTTAAGACATTTTTATCTGAAATAAATGTTAACAGAACACAAGTCCACTGTGTGGAATCTGAACAATCTTCTTTTCCTAGATAACCTCAGATGGTAGCTAGATTAACAGTTGCTAACAATATTAATCTTCTGTGTGGTTTACTGACAAACATAGCTCTTTTGATATTATGAAAGCATAGCAAAACTGAATTTTTGCAAACATGAAAAATAAGACACTGTGCTGGTGTATGCAAACTAGTTATTTTAAGAAATATTCATAGAATCACTCCCAAGTTGTTCTGGCTGAATTAAGCATCTGTACAGAAAGCAGGTGCTGCCTGAGGAATCTAGGTGTTTTATGAAAGGAACAACATTTCTCCAGTCAATAGCAAAACCCAAAATTATATATATGCACACTATATCTATATATAAATATATACCTTCATATACTATATATGCACATCTAGATGTAAATTTTGGAAATTATTTTAGCTTGTAATTGCTGATAGGATACTAGTTTATTCACCCCATAATAAGTATTACATGTGCCTTGAAACATATCAAAAAGAAATCCACCAGTTATCCTGGCTTAATTGTGCCCTACTGAAGACATGGTAAAATCTAAAATATATATTCACCTTTAAAATTGCAATTAGCTAAAGAACATATTCTTGTAAAGATCCAACTGTCTGTGACTTTTCAATGCATTTTCTTTTAAACTTATATGTTAAAGGAGAATGTTCTTTGTGAGCTCCTGGTGTGGTACAGAAGTCACAGCCAAAACCTTGGTTTTCCTACATCTCTGAAGAAGTCCAAAGCCTTAAGATTTCAGCTACATCTGGAATAGCAGCTTCTTCATGTCAAAGTCCAAAACAGATAGACACTTCTGCCTCCCCAGGCTCCATTCTCAGTCCCTGTCTTCCAGGGCAGACCTCAGCTAAAACTGCCAATTTGGACTCTCACCAGCAGGCTCTTGGTTAGAAATCAACTCAGCCACCTGCAAAAGGCCTGATCTCTCCTGAGAAGGCTCTGAAAGGCCATAGTCCTAACAGCGTTAGCAACTTTGTTGTTTCAGATAGGTAGGCTTAATGTTTCCCTTTACACCAGACACCTAGCCGTGTGCACTGAGCTTGCTATAGCCGTTTGTAAGCATGCAAGTGACTGCATATATCTGTACATCTGTCAGAGAAAGAATGAACCACTGCTTTATTCCTAGCTAGCGCACTGAACACATATTTCCCCTCAATCATTTTTAATCCAGTGAGAAGCAAAACTAATTCCTTTGAACTTTGAAGGTCTGTAATGTTTTAGCAAGACCAAAAACTCTATTTGGTATTCATGTCTACAAAAATTCTTATAAACTTGCTCATTTCTTCACTCTAGATTGATTTCAGAAAACGAAATTCACGTAGAAGATAGTCATATTCAGGTATACAGTACCTGTGATAGAAAAATGATCTAATTTTATCCAAGTCTGATTTTTCACATACCCCCTATTTCCTCCACATGAGGGAGATTCCAACCAGTCTCACCCTGTTCTCAGTAGATCAGCTCTTTTTCCCTTTTCTGATTTTTTTTAATAAGAGCAGTCCCATTAATTTCAGATATGACTTACACTAAGCAGTATGCTGGACTGGCTCACTGCAGCCCTTGACAAGCACAAATAGAGCACACTGTTCCTGCGTTCTAACACACTGCAAACTCAGGATACAATGCTGTTTTCCCAGCCCAAAGCCCTTCCCCAAAGCCTGCTGGCTCCAACACAAAATGCCTTGAAGACTCTCTGTGCAAAATGCATGAGTAGTCCTGGAACGACACCATCCCCATTAGAGAAAAATTACCATTCCCTCATAATCAATAATAACCATTCTCTGAAATATGACCACATTACCCAGCTGCAGCAGGCGCGGGCTTTCTCTGACAGATTTTCCCTATGGTCTCAGGTATCTCATAGTTTTGATCTGGGATGCTACGAAACCAAATGGGATTGGAGACCCTTTCCACCTCACAACTCCAGACCCTGAGCTCCTATTCCTTTTCATTAGACAGAGTGGTTGTTTCTTCATTTCCCTGTCCTGTCCTCATTTCAGCATACCTTCTGGGCGATAGTGATGCAGAAACCTGTGGTGCTGGCAGATAGGAGATTAAATGCTCAGGTTAGGCCAGGCAGCACTGCTTACAGCATATACACTACTGGAACATCAAATGCCCAAGAGAGTTTTGTGAGAAGTACTGCAGAGCCAGAGCAGCCAGATGTGGTTCCTAAGGATGACTCTTAATACAGTTAAGCACTTTTGTTCTTCCTAACATATGCAAGCACCTTTTTATATTTGGACTGAGATTTACTGCTGGAGTCCTCAGAAGCAAACAGTTGATAATAACCCTTTGAACTCCACAGTTCAACCAAAAAAACCCAACCAAACAAACAAAACCAACCAAACCAAACCAAAACCAAACCTGGGGGAAATTTGAGAGTGTATGGAAGCAGGTTACTATAAAAGTATTTATATCTTGAAGCTGTAGGGATTTTTATATTTCCAAAGACAACAGATGTTTTAAAAAGCTAAACCAGTCTGACTTTCAGACATTGTTAATAAACCACAGACTGAGGCAGGAATTGATCACAGGTGATGTAGCTGTCATGAGCAAGACAGCAAATAGGACTTTGCAATGATATATGTGCCCCATCCTTGAAACCATGATGCTTCATGTTCACATGCAGCCATTTGTTTAAAACTTGAAGTATTACAGTATATGAAAGAAAAAAAAAGCATTACTGACTTTCATTTTTGTTTTCTAACAAATACCATCAGTCAGCCCTGGTAAATATTGTGTTAGACATACAGAGAATTACTGTAATTTAATTTGATCAAGTAATGTCCCTTACAGAATAAACCTCAATTCTTTTTAAAGAATGAGAAAGAGGAATAAGACTTTTCCAGCCTTTTTTCTGCTGTCCTCAAAAGGGTTAAAGACTCCTAATGCAAAGAAGTTAAGCAATGCCTGAAACAGGATAATAAATGTGACACTCTCCGACTATCAGTAGCAAATATTTGAGCTTATCAAATAGCGGAGGAAGTAGTTTAGTTACAAATAAACCAATCTCTCATAAAACAAGTCTTCACACAAGGTAATTTCATTGAACTGGAGACAGCTAAAGGCCACTGGCAGGCAGGACTCCCACTCTGTGTGCACTCCCTAACGGCCCCGCATGATTAATGGGGCAGCTGGCAGGGAGGTTGAGCCTGGGCAGGCCGCCGAGGGACAAGGGAGATGGCCTTCATATCAGCAGAGCGGCAATAAATAAAGCATCGCAGAGCTGTTGCGAGGAACCCATCTTCCTGGAACACAGTGAGATTTGTGCTCTCTCTGAGCTGTCCCCCTCCCCCTTGCCCCCTTTTTCCTCAGCAGCAGAGACCAGCGTGTCCCAGAGACTATAGTAGATGTCACCGCTTGGCACTGGCTGTGTAAAGAGAGGACAAATATGTGGGTGTGATGTGGGTCTGGGACGATAGCCTTAAAGCCACAGTGCTTGCTCTTGAGGGAGCATCTGGGCTGAGGCAAGCTTAGCAAAACACATTTCAAAGGCTGGCTTCTTCACAGGAGATACTTAGATACACCTTCTCACCACATCTAAGCAATGCAGATGGCAAATATAGCAACTTTGGTAAAGAAAGAGGAACAGACTTTCCTACCAAAATTTATGTACAAACACAAACAATTAAGACACAGGGGAACTGAAGAAAAGTTTCAAAATGGTCACAATGAGGCTGGGAGCTAAGGTGCGGTTTCAACACTGGGTTAGCATCAATGGAATCATGGGGTGCTCTTGGCAGGGCTGAGCCGCGCTCCCCTCTTCATGATCTCCTGCTCCCTCCCCAGCAGCTTCTCAAGGGACATGATCCCACATCTACACAACCATCAGTGGAAATACAAGGCTTTTTGGGTAAGGAAAGCAGGGTTATTCTTCTGATGGCAGTGTACCTGTAGTGTCATTTCTAGGTTGGACTCTAATTTTCTCAATAAGAGCATGTGACCTTGCCATTAGAGTGCAGGAAAAACATTCAGACATCAAATAAATTCATTTTCTGCTCCTGGCTAAACAGCAAGGGTTCACGATGGGTATCAATAACAAAATTTATTTTTCCTCTTTTTGTTTCTCAAGGCTAACATGATTCTTATTTACTAGAGCATTCACAATGCGCTAATTATGCACACATCTTCTTTTAAACTCTACATGTCTCTATGTAAACTTGTGAAAAACATTTGCAAATCTAATAGAGACAGGCTATTTCAGAATGCAATGAAAACATAAACCCCATTATAATATAGAAAATCAGACATGCTGGTGTTTGAGACTGAAGTATGCTGTTTATGTGTATATATCATGTCAATGAATCTCTTTCTGTATTTATAACTATAGATAGTTTTCTGTGTAGACATATAAGTGAAAATATGTAAGAGGAGATTCCAAACAGCTCATGTAGCTGCTGTAGTTTTTGAAGTCAAACTTGTCCTCATCACTGCCATCTTTGGCATGGCTATTGATTATAACACTGTGTGGAAAAGTCCATCAGCACATAGATGTTCAGTCCTGAACATGGGTGTATCTCTGCTGCCTAAAAGTCAAACAAAAGGCAAACACTTCTGTAAGTAAATGTAAGTGCACCATCTGACAGAGCATGAAATCACCTGGTCAGCTGTGGTTTTCTCTACTTTTACTGTCCCTAGGACACCACAGACGTTAGTGGCTTTAAAATAGTTTTGAATCATTCCAATGATTGACTTTAGTGAGCCCATTAGCGTAAACTGTGACTTCTAGTGGTAAAAGCAGTGTATTTTCAGTGGGCTGGAGTTAAAATGTACTTTGCCAACATTGTCTTAGCTGCCAGGACTATGGTGGTGTCTGAAAACTCGCTGTCCTTGCTGCAGGTGGCTTTTGCTAGGGCAGCTGAATTACTGGGCATCTCCAGCTGCCTGTCCAACCACTATGCCCCAAACCATTGTTCTTGGCAGACACTGCTCACTGAGCGACACCGTAACTCTCCAGGAGCACTGGTTAATGTTAATATAGAAGGCTATGAACTGAAGCAATGGAGGCTTACCTGTCCCATTAAATGATCATTGTTGTAGGGACAAAAAGTTATGATGGGAATGGACATATGATACAGCGATTACCTTAGCTGTGGCAATTAAATCCTGCAGTCTTAAAGCCTTAACATTCAAGAGACCAAGAAGAAACTGTGATCTATCTTCTGTATAGAAAAGTCAATAGCTTGGATCCTGAAACCGTCCATGAAGAGCAGTAGACTTGATAGCTACATAGGTTGTAACTCCGTAAGGTGGTAAAAAGAGAGAGTAAAAAATTTGGGTATAAAAATCAGATATGACAAACACATGGGAAAAGCAACACAAATGTTTGCCACTCCATAAGCTGGTTAGGCCCAGATTTATATATACAGATCACCTCCTTTGCCTCCTTTGTTTTTTAAAAAAGGGGTTTCTATGTAAAGGGAAGGATGACCTACTCTCTAGATTTACTGGCATTTCCCCTTCTTCCAGTCCTTACACCATTAGTTGGCTTTGCTCCCCGTTAAAACTTACCCTGTGTCAGTTACAGTTTTTCTAATCCTTCAGTAAACAGCTAAAATACTTCTTAAAATTTCAGTCACGGCTTGACCCTACGCACGTGAGCCTTGGCGGCAGGCTTGCACAAACAAGCACCCTGCATGCAGAGCAGGTGGGAATGAGAGGTGTTATAGAACGTAACATGAACTGTCTCATCTCTGGGATGAGAGGAATGGCCTATGATAGAAACAACTCCAATTTGCATCCCAGGAGTTGAATTGGTATTACAGTTCAATGCATAAAGTCAAGGGAAGCCGAAATAAACCCCTCCATCCTGTACCCACTGACTAGCTGAAAATTGCATGTTGTACAGAAATGATATTGAAAGAAAACACGCTTTCTTGTTTTCCTTCTCTTAATATTGCTGGTGAAGCAACGCTGCAGTGCAAGGGTTAATGGATCTCAGAAAGCCCTGGTGCACTTTAGCTAGGGGCGGAGACACCCCACAGAATAGATGCCTGTGCTGCTTTGGCTGGGAAGCTTTTAGATTAGTGTGCTTCCAGCTGCATTTCCTTGAAACTGATTTAGTTTCAGCCCAAATCAAAGTCCTTTCATGAAGCTATTCCTATTCAAAATAAAGTGCTTTAAGGAAAGTGCTGTGGTGGGTTTTAAAGTAATCCAAAAATTATGGGTTGGTTTAGAAATTTTGTTACGGCTAAAAGTGCCAGGATTCAGGACAGGAGAAGAACAAAAATTATGCCTCCTTGTTCATACTAAGCCTTTTTTGACCTAAGGCATTTACCACAGAAAACAGGAGGCTTTACTACCTTGAACAGGGTTTACAGTAAGGGAGATACTTCTTCCCACTAAGACTTGTTTCATTACAAGAATATCACTCAAAATCATGCTGAATTAACTCTCCCTGGGCATGCTGTCTCTCACGACAGCCACGGTCATTTCTTCATGTTTTAAATACATTTCTGGAAACACTGTCCTATTTATTACCCCAGAAATGGCAGTTGTTTAAGTAATTATTATTTATTTTTTTTTCTAGTACTAAACTAAAAGTACAGAGGTAGTTGTTAAAAATCCAAAGGGTTCTTGAAAAGTGCTTATCCTGTGAATGATAGCCAGGCCTATGTTCTTAGAGAATTATTTCTTTAAATGACAAGATTGCCAAGGGGCCAAGTGAGAACAGTGAAGAAAAATGCCATTGTTCTGGGTACAAAGAGGAGCAGAGGAGACATCTAGGCTGCAGAACCCATGAATGTTTCCAAGTCCCTACCCTGGGAGCAGGGCTTGGTCATGT
>JBCJKH010071550.1:0-61031 GCA_039877255.1 Loriculus beryllinus
TCACAGCCTGAGATTTCTATTTCTTCACCACTTTTCACATGAAAACCAGAAAGATTTTTCCAACTAAAATATCATCTGGCATAAAGTACTACAGTTTCAGAACTGTATTACAAGATTACTCTATATATTCCATTGATCTGAGTAAGTGACTGATCAAGAGGTTAACCCCCAAAAGCCATTTGGTATTTCATGTAAATGCTTATTTTCTGTATGTGATCTGCAGCACTGACCACGAAGAAGGCCCATTTCCAAATCCATATTTGGGAACAGCTCTATTAATATAACAACAATGACTCACAGAGTGAGTTCTAATGAAATCTTCTATTTGGAAGCATTACTTTCCCCATATAAGGCTTACAGTTTAAATCTTTATTCATACATTGTTAATGAATATAAAAATACTTAAACTATTGTTGAATGCCCACACATGCAAAAAAATCCCAAAGAAAACACATATGAGATCTTGTGATGTAGGACAAATGCTACCAGAACAGCCAGGCTGAATGTAGAGGACAACAGTTACAAAAATAATACCCACATTCTCTCCAAAAGAAACACCACTCCTGAAAGTGAAGATTAACACAAAAGATTTGGAATTACAATTCTAGAATTCAGTATTTTGAACAGTATTTCCACCTCCCTCCACTTGGCAAATATATTGCAACCTTCTCATATAAGGTGGACAGTAGCAGGACAGGAGCAGGACAGTAACAGGACATAAATAACACCAAAAGGTCATAGAATTGCTGCAGATTGTAAGTTACTGTCACCAGACAGTGACAAGGAGACCACTGTCAGCCCTGCTGCTTGCTTTTAAGACCCTTGTGTTCATCACCACCCTGCTGCTCCAGGTTTTGATGGCTCCTCATCCCTCTCCAAAGTTCCTACAGGAGAGGCAGCAATAAGGTAAAAGGGGGGGCAGAGGGGTCTTTCTCAGGCAAAGCACTGGGAGTACAGCAACTGGAACTGGCACTCATGAATCACCAAGGCATAGATCACACAGCAGTGGTCAGCAACAGCCAGCAGTCCTTTGTCATACCTGCACACACTGCAGTAACCCTCCTCCACAAAATAACAAAATAAGGGACATTTTAATGACACTTGAGAAGCCACCTCACTTTGTAACTGAAGCATGAATGAAAATCACTGCCAGCTTCAGAAAATGGAAGAGCAAGATGTACTATGTTACAAATGAGCACAAAGGGCTACAGCTGATGAAAAAGTACCAAGATCACCTCGAGTGGGGCAGAGTTCAGTAAGCAGTGCTGGCGTTGCATCTTGGCTTATGTTTTTTGACACCATATAGCATTCTGAAAAAGACTCTCCAAAAATGGATTCCCTATCCAACAAAAACTGAAGTGGATAATCTACATTTTTGGCCTTAATCTGATAAATCTCTGCTGTGCTTTCCAAGGATAACAGTCTCTATTGCTACCCTTAGATTTCCCCTTTTTTCACGTGATAGGGATGTGGTAATTTGGGAAGACTGTAAAGCAGTTCAAACAGCTGCTTCTCCTCAGATAAGGTATTTGGGTGTTCATACTATTCTGTCTGCCAGAGGAGCTATCTCAACAAGCTTTCACAAGCTGTTGGTCACATCCCTTAGTGTTAGTTTTCCTGCATTCGCAGCAATACATACTAAAAAAGCCTTCTGAAGCAGGCTCACTATGCTTTTTCCAATTTGCACTTTTTTAGGCAAAACAAACAAGATAGAACTGTTTCTCCTTGGCTTGCTTTGCATCAGTACAAGATGGAAGCACACAAGAAAAATAAATGCTTTTTCAATTTCAGTGCTTGGCTCAAAATCAACAGTCATTAGTTTACAGCAGTGGCTTGTAGCAGAGGAAACAGATCTTGGGGCCAACAATATTTTTATCAGAGTCTGCTGAGCATCCAATTAATCATTAAGATGTTCCTAAGTATGTTGTCTCCATACAATTTGAATAATTTCAAGGCATCAGTGACTTCTGCCTTTGATCGCATATAAATGCCTTCATGTACGCATAGCTCTGAGATGAATGGAGAAAGAAGGAAGAGAAAAGTCTGTGTGCAGAGCAGAACTCAAAGAGCATTTTCAGAAGGGTGAGAGCAACACTGAGCAGGAGAAGGGAGATGTCAAACTGTTTGAATTCTCAGTTGGAACACCAACATCACAAGGTAGACACAAACTTCTCATGACTGAGCAAGTGCTCCTCAGCAGCACAGGCACTGTCTGAGATGCTGGCTGCAAAATGCATTTTCAAAGCTTTCAGCCCTGCCAGATTTTGGAACGCATGATCTAGCTATGTTCCTTTGTCCCGGGAAATCATGCCATGCAGCAGTTATTCAGCAGTGCAAAGTCAGGTACAGTAACGATGTAAGTTAAAAAATAATTAACATTTAAACAAAAAAATGTCAATAAATAACCTGTGTACATGCTATCCAGTTTCCATTACCATGAGTTTGGGATAGCCACTATGCAGGAGTTGGAGAAGTCATTGCTTAGTTTTAAGTTATCTTTAGATAGCTGACAAGTTTCTAAACCTGCACGGATTCAGAAAACACTACAGAACTGCACGGCCTTGCCAAAATTGGCATGTCAAGCAGAAGAGAGAGATGAGGCATCATGTTGGCTCACTGACCAGGGTCATCAGAAATCCCAGTTCGGGTGCAATTTTATACTGATAAACAGTCTACTAGGTAAACTATGATATTTAAAGCAAGGGCAGCAAGTTGCCAGCTGTCCTAAGGAGCTCTTCACTTTTAAAATTGCGCATAGCAGCAAGCTGTCTTACAGTGGGCATGTCCATTGCAAATGTAAACCAGCACAGGCACAGATCCGCACCACTACAAATGTTATAGGAATGCGTAGGCCCATATATTATGATTCTAAAAAGCACAGGAAGCTTGGATCACACCAAAGTTCAAGCTGCATATTTGTTTTGGGTGCGGTGAGGTCACATCTTGTGAAGTACATGCTTTGGATTTACACCCTTCCTTAACTCATTAGAGGAAAAAGAGGAAATAGATGTCTAATAAATATGTCTAATATTTGACACCTTAGCGGCGTGCAAAGACCTCTACTGTCAGTAATTCCAAATGCTAAAGGGACAAGACAAAAAAAAAAACAAACCCCAAAACCACAAAAACACAGACACATTAAGAAAGAGAAAAGAAAATGATGCTGAAAAGATTACAGTGCCAGTGCATTTTTCACTGTCAATAAACTTAGCACCAAGCAAATAAAGGGCTATCTCTCAAGTTAAGATGACCTTCAGAAAAGATAATTTATAAAAAGAAACTTTGCAATGCAAAGAAATACAATCATACTCTAGGTGAGCACATAACAGCAAAGCTGACTTAACAACATTGTCAAAGAGATGCTGGCAGCTAAGATTTCTACCTCAGCTTCACAAGATAAGGTAGGCCTCCTAAATCAGTATCTTCTGCCAAATCCCAGCACCAAATCCATGCCTCCACAAAAGTGTCACCATTACCCACTTCAAAAAAACAAGAGCACACATGCCTATATCCAGTGAGACCTGCTGAAAGAATACCTATAAATCACTGTTTCTAAATGAAACTCTGGATTTATTTGTGCTTACAGTTTATATTTGTACAGTTCCTACACTAGTATCAACTGCTTTACAGCAGAACAAGACAAAAGCTAAGCAGGAGGAGGTTTTTTGCTGGTATGAGGTTTGAAAACATTTTCAAGTATCTTAGCTCCACTTGCAGTCTTTCTCTCCTTTTATGAGTTTCTAAGTGCAATCAGAGCCTGATCAAATCATACCAAGGAAAAAACTAATAGTTGTGATGGCTCTTACTACAGTTCTTTGCTTACAAGCAAAATTAAGAGCAAGAATCAAGATTTTCCTTAAAACTGGATCAAATATCTATAAGTGTCAAAGTCAGAACTATCAACAGGAAAAGTTTGCATCTTTTTCCAAAAGATGTAAGGGTGTTCACATAACCCCTGTATCCTAGAGACTGGGCTTCTATAATCACTCCTTTTACTTGCCTCATCCAAGATACCAGAATCACATAAAAACACCATCTACAGCTTGATTAATCATTATGTGAGAACTTATAAGATTTAGGCATAGTTTATTTAACTTTTTAAGAAGATCTGGATAAAGTACATAATTAGAAGTTGCGCTTTCAGAAGCTGAGGGTTTAAACAGAATTCTTGTTCTCCCTCACAGATTCTAAGTTACAACTTTTAATGTGAACTTACTGGAAGTTCAACAACTCCAGTTTACAAAACAAAATTCAACACAGTAGGAAGCTCAAAGTGACCTTTGATGTAAAGAATCCATTCCTATTGCTCCTGATGCTTAACCTTTTAACTTATAACATTATTAAATATTTAGTGTGCCACCGCCTTGTCTGATTTGGAGTATACTCAAGTGCGTTTATCACCGTACCCTGCAGTTGTATCTCTGAACACACTGACTATTTTGAGGTACGCACATCTGGCTGTACAAACTATCCACTTTTATTAAAAAAAAAAAAAAAAAACAAAAAAACAAAAAAAAGACAAGCTGACAGAATTCATGAACTACACTGCAAAGACTGCAGTAGCTATGTCCCTGCCGTGCACATGTACCTGCTGCAGTTGCAGTTGTATTTGCCCTACAACATTCCATGCCAATCAGCTCCCCTCTCCTCAGCTGACCTGCGCAAGAGGGTGCTGCTCCACCTGTCAAGTGGAACACACTGTCCCAAACAAAAACCCCTACAGATCAAAACAAGCCTTTCTGCTGACATGCCAGAAGTTTAGGCTAAACAGGAAAAGACACTTGAAGCTCTTTTTCCATTACCTTGCATTATTAAACCATCTAGGGAAGAGATAAACATAAAAGGAATTTCTTTAATTAGATAAATTCACTCCTCAGCATCTGTTGTTCAATAGAGCAAAACACATCAGCATGTTAGAATCAGATAATATTGGAGTCTCCCACAAACTCACAGTTGAAGCTTCTTTTCCATGCAAGCATCTGGGTGCCACTGGTTTTACTCACTGTAATACAACACAGTTAAATGCTTGCTGTAAAATGTAATGCCAGGTATGCACTGTGCCACAACAACTGAAATTCCTTAAAATTATTATACAGCATCTGCAAGTTAGAACAAGACAGAACAGATGCACAGGGTGATCTTGCACAACTTATTTCCCTGAAGATCTATCCCATGCATTCATTTTTAATAAACCTCAAATCAATTAAAGATTGTGTTTCCCGTAATTAAAATCTGAAAACTTTCTTTAGCATAAGCAATATCCATTACATTTTGCATTTTAGCATCATTTCTTAATTGACTCTCTAGATTAAGATAATCTCTCAAGGGGTCAAAAAACTGCAAGAAAACCCAAGTTAATGCTAATATATTCTTAACCTCTACTACAAACTCAATCCCACTGAGTGACAAACTTATCTTACAGCTTAAAAGCAAATACTGTAGGATGGTAACTTTCAATTATGTCTGATTTCACATGCAGTCAAATAATGGAACTTGTATCACAGTTATAAAAAACCCCTAAGGATAAGGCAGGAATATGTTAGCATCCATCTAGTTTGCTTTTAAAAACCTAATCCAAATCAAATTAAAAACAAACAAAATCACAACAAACAAAAAACACCCAAATTTAAACATATGTTGGCAAAGCAAAGGACCCTTCATTCTAAATGGCACTGTGCAAGCCAGTGTAGGCAAAAACCAGTGCAGACCATCTGAACAACACTGCCAAAGTCCTTCCTATTGGATATGCTTGGTCTGCTATTTGCCTCTCTTATGCAGATATTTCCAACCAGGTGCACAATGGACCATCAGTTTAAAGCAGCTACGCAATTTCGGGCTAGTCTGCACACTTGTACTCTATACATCAGGGCTTTTCAGGAATGAAGCACTAAGAGAGTGAAGCACTGATCACAATGCTTACTCATTACAGAAGGTTAAAAGCAGCAGCAAAATAAAATGACACTGCAAGACAAACAACTTTCTACATTTGTCAAGTCACCTGCCAGTTACAAAGGAACAGTTAACACTGCAATATGAAAATTCGAGTCATCTTCAGTTCAGGTATGCGGTGCTGAGAAATAAAATTTACATTATATGAAGACACAAAAGAATCTGCTTTAGTAAAATCAAATGCAATTAGTAAAAAAAAAATACTGTCACCTGAAAATTCCCTATTTTCAGTTTTACAAAAATTTTCCTTAAACAAGGAATATCTAGCTAGTTATCTTATTTTCAGTAATGGTATATTTCCTTTTACTGAGAAGATTTAATAATCCTCTCTTATTATTAAAGAAAAATAATCTTTCTTTAATAAAACATAGGGGGTGGGAGAACAACACAAACCCCTCAAAAACAGTATTTTCAAAACTAGTATTTTCAAACCCAGTATTTTCAAAACGACAAAACTAGTAAAGTAGCTCAGAGAAGTTTTAAGTATTTGAAACTAAGCTTATTTTTTAGACTGGCAAAATGTAAAATCATTTGTATTCCCTATTGGGGAGCATCACATTTAAGGAGTTGAGCTCTTCTTCTTATCAAAAGCACAGGATGTTTGCTTACAAATACTTAAAATAATTACCACAGGCATTTCTTCTGGAATCACACAGTTCCTAATGCTTTGCTGGTTTTACTGAGCAGACCCATCTCACTTTAAGACACAGGCAATTCTAACGTGCCCTCAGAAAATGCATACGCTTTAAAAACAAACCTAATAAAATGCAGAACAATCTAAATAAGCTGCATATTTCATATGCTGTGATCCTCTGCTCTTTTTGAGACAAAAGACTTGGTCATTATTTCGTGTACCCTGTCACTAGAAAAAGAAAGGCTTCCTTTTTCACGTGGTTTTAATGGTGAGGATACAAAAGAGGATGCAGGCTCGCTCTTACCCATTCAGTGTGTACGAACCATTCCGCTTGAGTCTCATACTCGCAGATAACAATCTTAGGAAAAAATCCAGAATGAGGTGGTTTGTCCTCTGCTAGACCAGAATACAGGCACCTGTTTGGTGGTTGTGCTTTTTGTTCACCAGGGGACCTCTTTCCTGTTTCTCTGAGTCATCAGTGAGAAACAATGCAAAACCGCCACCGGAGCCACTTAGCAGGAAGCCCAGAGGAAACTGCCTGCAGCCAGACGAGAGTCTGGAGGTGTAAAATCTCCCCGACACACTTCTGACAAAATCCTTACTGCCCACCAAGGAAAAGCAGCAAATATTCACGGAGAAGGGGTTTTATAAAATACCTTAACCACTCCCCGCATGTGCAAGAATAAATCTTGTAGAAAGCTGTGTTATCAGTGAGCTGCTAGTTTTCCAATTAGTCTGAAAGCAGCTTCAGATCTATTCCCTCCTCCTCACGAGCCCTGTTGTGACTATCAAGTAGTCAGCACTCCCCTCGGAGCACAAGGCAATTAAACAAGAAGCCTTAAATAACAAATACTCAGACGCTGTGGGTTTTTTTGCCCCCTAATATCAAGCTGGAAACTACACATGTGGAAAGGGACACACAGCTAGTGGTTAAGAGGTTTATTTCCCCTGTATAAAGTTAAAACCAAGCAGATCTAAAGTCATGCTCCAGCACTACAGAGAAAAATATCCTGCAGCAGTTCAGTCCTGGGCAGGCTGCCCTGCATAAATCACACAACTGCACTGTCTCTGATGAGGCTGTTTTCCTTCCTTTCTCTTCACCATACCATTCTCTGATAGATGTGAACTAAACAGCTGCACAGCTTACTGCCTCGACCAGAGGGATGAATCTACCACACAAAGCAAAAATTGCTCCAGATAATTGTTGATCATTTACTGTCTGTGAGCAAATAAGCACTGACTCAAGTAATAAATCACACAAAAACCATTTTTAACAATTAATATTGAAATGACTGACTGTCACTTGTGGCCTTGGTGAAACTGCTCTGGCATAACGGGAAAAAGGTATGCTAGCCAAATACAAAGATTAAATATTCACTACTTAAACGGAGGGAAGCAATGGGTAAGGTCCCACAGAACTCCAGCCTGAGTACAGCATTATTCTGTATTTTAATGGTCGGAATATCTAAGGACAGCATGTTTGTCAAGCTGAATTCCATCTTGATCCCATCTTTGCAATGTTCCTTCAGAGCTGTCATCTGAAAATTTAAGTTAAAGAAACCCAGCCTAAAAATAGGATAATTGCTTTATTTCTTTCTAGGTGCCTGAGATTACACACTTAGGTGGTAACCAAATATACCTATCTAGGGACTGATTAGAGCACAAGTGTTGAGAGAAAACAGGGTTACAATGAATTATAGGCTGCAGAAATCAACAACATCATACTGTTGAAAAAGGCAATGAGACTGAGCTGTACAAATACATTACATCTGCAAGACAGAAAGCAATTCTCAGCATCTATCAAGCTTCAGCTGGAGTATCGTGTCCAACCCTTGGTACCCTAGTTGAAGATAGATGTCTTCATTTAGCTGGAGCCCAGAGAGCACCAAGAAGAATATTATCTGTCTCACAGATGAGAAAAATGAGGGAGGAAAACAAGGTAATACCTTCCCAGAATGTAGAAACTGGTGAAAGAAAAAGGAAACAAAATGTTCTTCCTGCTCTACCCATCACAAAAGGGCTTGACTTGACTAAGAAACAAACCAGGTCAGTTTAGATTTTTTGTTTTAGGTTTTATTTAAGTATAGGAATAGATTACAGAGTCTACATGCTTGCAGGCCTTTGAAATGAACTTGCTCCCTAGCTGAGGACTTAATAGTTGGCCTCCTATAGCTGTGTCTCATCCCTAGCTTTCTATGATTTGCTTCCCATGGAAGAAAGAATGAAAACTGTGCTGAGTAACCACATGAGGCAAACTAGATTTCAGCCACTTCAGATTTTTTTCCCCTCAAAATAAGTTATACTGGCAAGGACTGCAATTAGGTGCAATACATTACTACCACAGTGGTAGCAGCTCTCTGCTGTTACTATACACATCTGGGGAGGGAGGGAGGGGTGCGATCAGGCATCTGGGCCTGATTCTTGCAGTTGCTATGGTCAAGCTCTGATGTCCCTCAAGCAAGTGAAGATTCACTGTGGCCACAGAAAAGCTACAGGTTAGGTCCCTGCACACAGCTGGATAAAGCAGAGACACGTTCTTGGAAGCTTATCAAAGAAAACTAGGATGATTTATTTGGTTAACAATTTAAAGAATTAAAGATTGTTAAAGCTAATAAACCAAAAGAGTATATGTACAGATCATTTCTAAATGCTCTGCAAACCCAGAATCAAACAAAAAACTGAACTTAGTTTTCTTCCATAAAGACAGGATATCTGAAGAGGTTGTCTTAAACCCAGGCTCAGAGTAAATCTGGTAAATCTTCAGTTTTCACTGAAATAAACCATGCCTCACTTAAAAGACACATCTGACAGTAAAATTAAATCATATATGACACTGGGGAAGGTGGGGGTGGGTGGAAGTGTTTGGGTATGTACTAATTTTCATTGGAAGTGCACCAGCAATATGGAACACAGGTCATGAGGTGATATCTGATGCCTACTACTTAATAGCAATTGACTACTATTGTAAACTGCAGAATCCCATGTTCTGTAATTTTTAAAAAGCAGACCTTCCCACAGCTTTTTTAAGCTCCTTTCTTGATGCAAAGTTTAAGGGATGTGTCCACAGATTTTCTGAGCATTTTGGGTTTACTGGCTAACTCATTTCTTAAGTTTCAGCATTCTGTTGCTGCAAGAAGCTGCTGAGGGTTTATTTCCAAACTCTACTTCTGCTGAAAAGACATCAATGCTTTTTTTCTTTTTCACTCCCCCATCCTCTTTCAGGGATTACAGCAGCACAAGGGTATGTGTTCTTTAACATCTCCATCTGAAAACTATTATAGGAAACCAGCAACTAAATATAAACTGTCCAATCAGAGCCAGAGCCAGCCACACTGATGGTAGGATCCCAAAATGCTATCATGGACAAAAGAACTTACCACAGAAACACAACTAAGGCCTACTTGCCAACAGAACTGCTTCAGAAACAATGAATTCCTGCTTCAGAGTGGTCTTCTGGAGAAATGTGTTTGGTTTACAAAGAAAAAAACACCCTTATTTTTAGTCAACATGAAAATAAATACAAACTTGCTGAAGTAGGCAACACCATGGTGAGGCAATATGGTATACACATTATCTCCTACACTATTTTCAGCTAGCTGCACCTAAAGAAACCCTTTTCTCTTCTCCATACACGTATGCATTCCAGAGAGCACACACAAGCTGAATCATCATTACTGTGGTGAAAACACATGGGAGGAGGGAAAATACCTTTATGTCTCCTTAAGATCCCTTCTGACAAATAAATCATTCTTACAGGCCACTTCTCTTTTATTCCCTTCCCCAAGCAGAATCCATAAACTTTAGCATGGATTATTTGTTCTAAGGCTAAATATTCATCTAATCACTGCTCTGTTTCTGAGGGGAATTTCAACAGGACTATTTGACCCAGTAATTCTGAACATTAGCTCAGTACAGTTCTTTAGATAGTATGGATTATTTACCGTTTTTAACCATCTCCCAGCCACTTTGTGCTTTGAAAACAGTATTAAAAAAATCTGTTTCAATTACTAGCAAAAAAAAATAATTTCCATTTAATAAGGAAACGCACATGTTAAATACAAAGCTTGGTACAGAAGAGAATAGCTAGTCCTCTACTACTTGGAAAGAAAGACTTACAGTACACTCAAAGCTTAATTATTAGTCCAGGAAGAGTTTTGCATATGAATGAAACATCTTCTACATTTAAAAAGAAACACTCACTAGCAACCTCAGTTATCCACATCTGGTCAGGAAAGAGAGGAGACAGTGTACCCATATGTACCCTCTTTTCCAGAGCCATGGCTTTTCACAAGTGCTTAAGTTACTTTTACAGCACTTAAGGTTATTTTATACAGGTATCCTTGACCCATTCCCTACAACAGTTTTGAAAAATCTATTTGAATTTGTCATGTTATTGAAGAGAACAATTTACTCCCTTTCTTCCAGAAAATACCCATAAACCCAATGCTTAACCTTATTTTCTACTGCCTTGCATCATAACTTGCACTTAGAGGCTGGCCAAGTTAATTCCAAAGATAATCAAAGAAGCACTAAATTGTTACAAGAAACAAATTTGCGTTTACTGATCTGATTACACACTTACAGCAGTTTGTATTAGTTCATACATCACCCAGGGCACCAAATCAGTCAAGTCAAGTTCACTTCTACTTAGCTACTTAGGTAATTTAGGCTTAATTTAAACACTTATATTAGAGAAACACGGATCTGGCAGATCAACATCAATCATTGCTCTATAGTGAATGAAACAATGAAAGCGGAGTAGGAGAACAGGAAAATTTACTCTAAGACATAGCTGGAAATAGATTTTTCCCAAAATTCTGCTAATTGATTTGACACATGTAGATAGTGCTGCCTCAGCTTCAGAGCTGAAGAGATTTCTTTGCCAAAGCTGTAAAGAAATCCCATTTCAGTGAGGGTTTTGGCTTACTATTGAAGAAAAAAAAAACTCTGCAGGGATACTACAATTGTCAATATAGAAATGAAAGCCATATCATATTCCCTGTAAAAAAACAGAAACCTGTAACAAATAAGAAGTCTTCAATTTGCTTCTTCAGAGGTTTTTATTAAATGAATACAGCAGCCAGTCCTGATGTAAGGCAAAGATGACAGCAGCACTGAAAGGGTTATTGCAAGCACTTCCTAATAAGCAAAACAGGACAGCATTGGAGAAAGTTAGAAAACTGAAATAACAGAAAAGCAATTCGCCTGGAAACGGAAAAGGGTGGGTGAGCAGTCTCTGCCGGACAAGGGCAAAAGCCGAGGCTTGTAAATTTAGAACAAAATACACACCCACACAAAACTCCTCAAGTACTAGGACAGGAGAAGGGAAAAAAGCAGCAGAGAAAACAAAAAGCACACACAACATCATAGAACACCTTTATATAAATTCTGCCTAATCATTCTTAATGGACGTCTGCCCATGGCTTAGTACGGGAAAAACCAAGCTTTCAGTGTGTGCCAAACTGCCTGAAACACAAACCCTTGGCACGCTGCCTGCTTTGATCCCCCATTTTGGGCAGCTTCCTGGAGGTAGGTTTGGAGCAAATGAACACGGACAGATCACTCTTTGGGAGGGCTGTCCAAAGGAGTTAAGTATCAAGTTTGGTATCACACTTCACGGTGTTTGAGTGCATTATTTTCAACTTACGTGAATTGATTTCTAGGCTTTAAAAACAGAGGCAGCTAGACAGAATTTATTCGTTTCAGTGTTAGAGAGAGGTCCCTACACAGGGTTAACAAGTGTGCTCTGGCAAAGTAAGTTTTCCAGTAAGAGGTGAAAGTTGCCCTGCCTCAAGCAGATGGCCATTAAGACCAGCCACGTGGACAACAGTTATTTATATAACTGTGGCAAATGGCCATAGAGAATGAAGACCCCCATTCAGATCAGCCCCCAAAATTTTGTCCATCTCAAAGGAAGGCTCATAAAGTAACATAATAAATAGTAAGAGAAGATTGATGTTCTTGGCAAGAGCAGCAAGCAGGTAATTTAGAGCAGGCACTGCCCCTTCAGTTCAAGAACAGGAAACAACTGTATGACTTACCAAAATGCCCCACCCAATAAGTCCCAGCCGGTATAAAAGTCTCTGCTGCAAAATTTAGCTAATGATACAATCCAGGAGAAGTCTGGAAGTACCACGGAGGGAGAACAGGAGAGACATTTCTGAGAAAGAGACTTTAGCTAAACTGAGCTACATGGGATCAGGCACGTACAAATCCCCATAAAACAAGCCGAAAGATAAAGTATTTTCTACTGCACAACTTGCTTCTTCTTCCCTCTCTCTTTTTAATTTTTAAATTTAGTTAAGTGGCCTCACACTAAGATGCTAAAAGCTACAACCAATTTTTGTACTAAAAATGTTCAAATCCAGATTGGTTTTGTTAGTAATGAAACAGTACACAGATTCCTATACCACAAGAGAAGCTTTTGCTATACAAACCTTTAATAAAGAAAAAGGAAGAAAAATTCTAACAATATTAAAAAAGAGCTGTCATTTTGGCCAAATACAAAACAAATCATTAAAAATAAAATGCATCAGGAAATACAATTGGGTAGTAAGTGTATAAATTTTATAAGGGAGACTGCATGCTATACATAGGTTAGTGAGTACAAAAGGCAGGGAGATATACAACTATGTGCTTAGCCATTAAAATATTTGTAATTTGAAACAAATGAAAAATGTCAGGCCCTCACTCTCTAAATCTCCTTTTAAACTAGATTATGTGCTTGCTCCTGCACACCCTTCCCAGTGTCCTCAAAGATTCACTCATCTCTTATCATTACTATCCTTGTCACTCCTCCTCTTGCATTAGGGGAACAGAAATTCACTTAAGTCCCAAGTTCAGACTGCAAATGCAGATTCGTACTGCCAAATAATATAAATTTAAGAAAATTATTTACTTTGAAAGTCTAACATCTACACCTGCAAAAGATGACAAATCTGGCTGCTATTAAGGTGTTCTTTTGCTGTTCCTAACTTAGATGGCTCTGAAAGATTTGTGTAAAGATGCTTACCTGGGAAGGGAAATCCTGATCAACTCCCTGGAATGCAGCATCCAGTAAAAATCTAAACAAACAAATGCTTCTGCACTCATGGAATATAGTTGGTTTTGGCCAAAGGAGGCAGACATAGGACAACACAACAAATTTTAGCAAAAAAAGACTATAAAGCCAAACGTTACAGGAAGACAACCACAATCAGAAGCTTTATGCTACTCTGTCAGTTGCCGACTGGTTGGCATGAAAAGGTAACAATGAAGAACTGAACATTTCAGCATAGATTCCAATCATTGAAATTATCATCCTATATATATAGAGTAACTTAGCAGACATGCTTTATGTGATACAACTTCAGAGAGAATCAGCTACCTCAAAACCAATAAATACAATATTATTTTTGCAATCATTCTGTAGTATTCTAAATTAACACAGATAATGCAACAGCTTCTCTGAAATTAAGTGGAGAGTGAAAAATATCATGTGTGTCAGTGGCAAATACAGCAACATAAATCAGTTGAACACTGGGTCTTTCAAGTGATTCTAAATAGGCTCTTGCCAAGCTGGATTTTAGCTGCTGTTACCTGCATTTTTTCAAGACCCCAAATGTCTGACAAAAAAAGTCTTTGTAGACAAACCCCAGGCATAACCCCAGTCATCCATCCTTCAAAGAAAGTCAAGAATACTTCACCCCAGTCAAAGTATTTCAGGACATCAGAACATTAACATTTATATAGCACTTTGGGAAATTCTTACAGCACTTGGGGAAAAGCCCACAATCACTGCAACCTGTCTCATCTCAGTGATTGTTACAGTCATCAGAATGGAAAAATGCAGGAGGAAACAGCTGTAAAGTGGAACAAATAACAGGAAACAGTTTGGAAACAGAATCAAAATCTCAGTGCTGTTTCTGCCTCTGTACATTACTGAAGATAAGGCACACAGGGTATCATCTATATTGTGCATTTTCATTGCATGAGGTAAGGCACAGAAATAAATATCAAGTAAAAATCTAGTTAGACCAGAATACTGGACTTTCAAAATCTGACAGCTGGTAGCTATAAATGACTCCTCAATACTTAAATGTTCTGCAGCCAGGAATAAAGTTTGCTACGTTAGCTCATGTCTTCTGCTTTGGAATCTCCTTTTCCCAATGTGTAAAATGGCAATAATGATACTTCAAGAAGCATTTGGGCAACCAGAAACTGAGAAGGAACAAAGTCTAGTTTTATGAGTTGAACTGACTTATATAAAGCCAAGCACCAAATGAAACAATAACAAAATTCTGAAGTCCTCAGCTCTCAATTCAAATGTCACTGCTTAAGCCTCATGCCTTTCAGAATACTTCTTACATGAGAAAGCTGCACTTCAGTTCTGAATAACTGCCCTTCGTTCTATCTTCTATATGCATACGCACCTACTTTCCCTAAAGATTTTTGTTGAACATAGAGCTCAGCACTCAAAGCAACACTGTAGGCAACGCGTGATTACTGGATTCTTACTTTATATTCTACCATTATCAAGTTAGAAAAACTGTACACCAGCCACTAAATTCCATCCAAACTCTACACAACTGCTGCCTGTCCACATTTCTGGTTTTACAGACTCCCACTGAGAAGTAGTGTATCTAGCTTACGTGACTGCCTTACAATCCAAGGCAATCCTTAACTTCTCACTTACATTATATATCCCATCCTATACATAGTCATATCCTAAAAGTGTTTTAACCTAGAAAGCTAATTTAAATACTCCCAGAGATAAGGCAATATACTCTTTCAGCAGCCCAAAAGTGATCTGGTAGAACAAAGTAAAATAATCCCGTTTTGGGAATGAAACATTTTCTTCCTGTCAAAAAATGGATTGACTCAACATTAAAAGCAGAATTTCTAAGTTACCATCACAATTTTTATCCTTTTACTGTGTCATTACCTAGAAGACCAGCTTAAGGGGAGTGACTGATCTTGCTGCAAAGGACAAGCTTAGACGAGAGAACCAGGTTTTGGCTGAAAACTGAATAAGCAGGAAGAAACTCGGTTTAAATTTGAAATAGAGGCAAATTAATGAAGTCACAGAACTTCATACGACAGGTCAGAGTTGACTCAAAACCATCATGTTTTTCAGGCAGTATCAGCCTTTCATTTGAAAGGCTCATGAGTATTTCTGAAAGACTTCTAACCATCATCAATTTTGCACACATGCACATGACAGTCAAACACGTTTTCTTCAGGATTATCTAAGGGTACATATAGCCTACTCTTTCCCCACAAGGAGTCTCTCCTGCCAATGTACTCAGCTTGCTTACTTAAGACTGCACTTGTATTATGCTTCCTTTTTTATGTTTCCATCTGTACTACCTCCAGGACTGAAAAGGAATACTAAGACTACAGGTGTAAGTTTTAACCTGACTCGTTGTGTTTCACTGAAGCACAGAATGGTTGATACTGGAAGGGACTACTGGGGGTCATCTAGTGCAATTTCTCTGCTCAGGCAGGGTCAACCTAAAGCATGTGATTACTCAGGACTGTGTCCAGATGGCTCTTGACTATCTCCAGGGAAGAAGATTCCACAATCTCTCTGGGCAACCTATTCCAGTGCTGTCATCCTCACAGCAAAGAAGTTCTTCCTCATGTTCAGGTGGAATTTCCTGTTTCTTTACCTGTATACTTCCACTAGAGCACGGCTTAACTAACTGTGATGGATGAAACACAGGCAATCACAGAGTCTGGGACTTACCAAAAGGAGGCTGGGTACCTGTCTGAGCCATTCCTTCTGTACACATGCTCTTTTACAGAATTTCAATTCAAACAAGGGGGATTTAACCTAAATCTCAGATGTACAAATGTTCAGGTTCACAACCACAGAGCTGTGAGTTTGCATTCATGATTCAGAAGAATTACTTCAAAAGCCATTATTAAAACCACTCTAAATGTAATTTTAGATTCCCAGCACATGGGCAAAAGAACTCTTGCACAGCAAACTGAGAAGGGAATTCCCCTTACATAGTATTCTGGAACATCTACTATTTATCTTTTTTTATTATTTTTATTGTTGTTATTTTCATATTTAGTTTGGACTTTTAACCCAAGTTCATGCAATTTTGCTTGAAGTTACTATCCTACAGTAATAAAAGTGGTCTTGCCTACAGTGCTGTGGACTCAAGAAGACTGCTAATTAGCACACAATTTTCAAAAGGTTAATTGTCACATCATTAGCCAGGCCATTTACATCTCTGCAGCATGCAGCATTCTCCAGTTTTAGTCAGTGAAATGGGACAAAAACTGCTTAAGGTCAAATAGTACAGTGTGCTAAGAGCTTAAGGTCTCCAGTAGTTGGAGCAGTTTATAATGGGCCATTTTCACACTATGCTATTGTCCAGTTGACACCATTTCTGGCAGATATTTAAAGAGACAGAGCTAGCTTATCTGCCAAGAAATGTTAACATTCACTTATACTGTGAGTAAATAACATTTACAATTAAAAAAAATGTAAAGGAGCAATAAGCAAGATATGTCTGGCTGGATCTCTGCAGTCACGTAATTTAAAAGCATAAAGAATGTTTGGCTTCTATACCTGTCATGTCTAGAAGCAAAACCAAAGAACAGATACTAAACCACAGTACAGGTTGTCCTTGAACTACTTTAGTTCAATAGTTAAAAATTTTAAAAGTATATAGTCAGAGCAACTTCTAAAAAGATATCACCTAAGTAATAAGGTGTTTACGCTCTGAATTTTAGCCACCTGGTACATATCCAAAATGATGCACATTAAAGCAATTTGGGCATGCAATGTCAAGCAGCTCAAGTTTCAAAATGCATCAGTTAAAGACTTCAGGCCTTAAAGCAGCCTTCTTGCACATCCTGCCTGTAAACACTCAGTTCCAGTAGGATACATGAGCATCTTTACAATTGCATTTGCTCTGCACTAGCTTAGACAAGCAAGCTAGACAAAGTGCACTACTGGGTTCAGCTCCAGGTGATGAAAGAAGGAAATCTCCAATAACTGCAAACCTGTCTGTCTCCAGCAGAGCTGACATTTCTTCCTCTTCCTATCTACATTTCCCCTTAGCTGTAATTTGCACCCAAAAGAAGATATTTAGCTTTTATATTGTACTCTTTCTTCACGCCTACCCTTTAAGCTCCTGCATCAGTGTAGGATCCTTCACTTTCTCAGGTGCTCGTCTCACAACTGAAAAGGTCTGTAAAAAGTAGTATTTTTTTAAAAAAAAAAAACCCTTTAAAAAGGTTAGCAGAGCTCTCCATTTCCAATTAAATTCAATCCAGGGATTCAACAGAATGGATGCTGAATCAATTGCTGAATTCCCAGAACAGCTCTTTACAGCCATATTGAGAGCATCAAAGAAGCATCATACTTTAAGCCCACACATTATTTACAAATCAACTTCCACAACAACAGCTGAAACCCAATTTATTTTTAAAACTTAGGCTATATCATCATTCAGAAAATCATTCCTCTTCATTTTTTTTCCTTCTGACAACTAATTCAATGAAAAATTGTACTCTGTTGATATGTACTACCAGACTCCCCACATCCCGGTACAGTAATGGATTATCTACTTGTTCTAGAAACAAAACGCTCACTACATCGCGATAAAATAAGATAAAGCTTAGCTCAGAGCAGTGAAAGCTAGAAAGGAGGATTATTGTACTTTTGCTGTTAACCTTTAAAAACATATCCATCTGAAGTTTAAGTGACAAAAAGCTCCATTCTTCAGAAGCGGTGAAAAACCAAGGCCAGTTTTCTGTGAATCACTACCAGGGCACAAGCCTGTTTTGGTCCTATACCAGACAACAGTTCTCATAAAGCTTTGTTGCAGGTTGGCAGCATTATTTTTTTTTTTTTAACAGCACTTAATTTTCCTCATACACTGCACTTATGAAGTAATATATACTGAAGAATTTGGATCATCAAGCAAGATGCCTTATCTCTGCCTCTGAAATTTCCAGTTCCAGATAAACTATTTATCCAAGCACCTACAAAACACTATGAATCTAGAGCCAGAGCCCTTGCTTCACTCTTTACCGTCTCTGCCTCTTCCCTTTTCTTCTGTCCCCATAAGAGTAATTGATATTCTGTATTCATTAACAGATTTATGGAATGTCACTGCAACACTTGGATATTTGTTAATATATGTTACCAACTCTGATTAACCTATTGACCAAAAAAATTTCAAGTCCATATATTACAAAGTTCTCTCCACTCACATTACAATCAAGCTCACTTTCAAGGCCACCTTTTCCTTCTCTTCTATTCCCAGCACACAAATTCTGGCACAATCACACAACAAACAATTGCTTCCCTTATGTGTATCACTGATCACCAGCCTTCCTATTGCAGAGATTCCATGATAACAAAGAGATAGTTCATATTATGAGTCAGGCATTAAGCAATGATGTGCTATAAGGAATGCATATGCATATGTATGTGGATTTACATGAAACTTTTTACATGAAGTTCCACCTTTCACCTGCAGGTATTTTAACAAAATCCCTAATTTTGCTGTGACAAATTTCAAAAACTCCACAAACATAAAACAGCAAGTGCTCAAAGAGGTAAAGTAACTGCAGTAAGTTTTGACTAAGCTTATTAGAAACAGTTAAGTGTCATAATCTTTAAGCTGTTTTGTCCTTCTCTGTAGATAGTGCAAAAAGATTCAATTTAAAAGGTCTTTTCTTTATTTTTGATCATGACAGAAAGGTGAAAAACACTGCCATGAACTCAAAAAGCTTCTTGAGAATACAGGACTTTTTTCAAGCCTGGCTCACAATTAAGACTATAACACTGTGCTCTTTCCTCTTAAAGAAATCTATGCCCTTCCCATGTTGCCATACTGCACTGCCCTCCAGTTACATATATTACAAGCCAAGAAAGGTTACAAAATTGCTTAAGTTACTGCTACAAAAGCAACAGCAACCTAAAATCCTGACATTCAAAATAATATAAGATATGAACAATAAGAAAAATTAAGACTTTCAGCAAAGAATCAGTGATTTTCTTCACTCAGTTGTGAAGAAAATTTTCTTGAAAACTACTACTCTATGAAAAAACTAATGATGTTTGGAAAAGCTTGCAAAAGAAAAGAACATGTCACACTCCTCTTATCAAAGAGTGTAGCTTACCATTATGCAGTCCTAAAACATTTAAGGATTTTTTTTTAATTTTTAATTTATTTTTTTAACAAAACCAACCACTTATAAGGTAATAAGCTGGCACCACAGATGATGCTATCCACTATTTATTTCTTCCTCAAGAGCAAGATGGACTTAAATGCATAAATTAGTATTTCACCTTGTAACACTACATAGCTCTACTCTGTGCTATGGAGTCTGAAATACATACTGCAGCTGGAGAACAATTTAACCTAAGCACAGATATCCTGCACTTCCCCTAATTACAGATTCAAATGGTAGCTGTGTGCAAAGTCTCTGAAATAATTACAGTCCTTACTGGTATGCTGTAAGTGATGATATAGTGAGTAATTTAGAGGGAAACTAAAACAAGCCACCTTCCAGCAGGGAGGATCTTGCTGTTTATAATATTCATATGTTTTTTCAAATTCAGCTGATTGATTAACATGTAAATTAGAATTTCCAGACTAAGATTTCTGTCAGTTAGATATATGGTCTTTCAGCTACATAATCCTACCAGACAGCTGTATTAAAACATTAGTCTAACAGGCTAATTCACTGAACAAGTACCATGAGGAACCTGAAAATTACTGTTACTTTGACATGATCCTCATTGCAAATCTGCGCCTTCTACTCTTATGTATCATGCCCTCATTACCCCATCAACTTTCAATCAAACCATAAACTATCTGCAGTGATCTCACCAAGGCAGCTGCCAGTGCATGTACCTGATAAAACGGTTTCTCTGCAAATCTCTTCTTACCCAGAAAGGCCTTTCTACTACTGCTCAGTTACAGCAGGCACTTAATGCACACTCTACTTCCAAGGGCAGCAATAAGAAATGGTACCACCAGCTTCACATGAGATATACACTGAATGTTTGAGGATACTCTCATTTTTAATTCTCATTTTTCAGAAGCGTTAAGTGACCGAAAGTGAAGGAAGTTCAGCTACACATACAGTCTAACTTTATCTAGAGTTAATGTCTTGGCCTTTTGAGAGCATTCTTTAGGTGATAATAGCCCTAAAATCTTGTGAAGAGTTATTTATTGTGTGCATTACAAAGCTCACTGACAGGAAGGAGCTGCTTGAAATATCTTGAGAAACAAAACTTACCTCCTTTCAACTTCATACTTATAGCACACAAAGCAAAAACATTCGTTATCTGGCTGGTTATCCCTAAAAACCACAACATGCAATGCAAAGAATTTTCACTCTAAGTTTTATCTTGGAGATATAACGGGCTCTTACAGAAAGAAAAGATGAGTGGTGTGATTAGCTGACATTTCCATTCAGAGAAGATAACCAAGACTATGCCAACCTCACAACCCAAAAAGGAAGAATACTGTTCTCCAGTATTACAACACTTACTGAAGCACACACTAAAGGAATAAAACATCCCAGATCATGGGCTTTACTACATGAGAAAAATCATTCAGGGCAGCATAGTCCACTCAAATCATCTGACCTGACTGCAACAGACCCCACCAACCACCACGCTGAAGTAACACACACCTTCATGACAACTCAAACACAGCAGCACCAAGATAAATTTTAAGACCAGCTGGCATCAATCTGTCTTTCTATAAATCTTTTCTATTTCAAAATCCCTAGTATGCCAAAAGCTACAAATGTAAGCGCTCCTTCCTACGAGAGAAAAAGACCTGACTCACTCCGATGAACCCCTGTAACAAACAACTAAAATGCCCCCACATACATAAAGCAGTGAATGGAGAGGGACTTAGGCCTTGGAGGAAAGACTGTGCATCTCCCATTGCAGCACAGAGGCTCTCCTTATCTGCCTCTCATCCCTACCAGTACTGTGACCTACAGAGCAGTGATGCTAAGCAGCTCCCCTCCTCCAACCCTCCTACGTCTCAGACACTTCCTGTCTCCACTGGCATTTATTTTCAGCCCTCGAGATTCCTTTCTATATGTTCCAGGAACCCTCTAGCCATCCTCCGTCCAGATGGCAGACTTCAGATGAAGGGAACAGGGTCTCTTGGAAGGTCTTTTCTTGGCCTGCTTCTCAGCAGCCTGCTGGAACTCAGAGGCAGACTGAGTCTTGGACAGACAAGGCTCTGTTGAAGTGCAAAAGCCCTTCAATCCCTCTCCACAATTTTCCTCAATGCCCTCTTTGTCTTCAAACAAATTTTTCTCAAACCTTTTAACAGCCTCTGCTTTCCAGGGGCTTCCTTTATACAATCTATTCCCTACAAAGCTGCAGAAAGCCAATAAAAGGGCA
Organism: Loriculus beryllinus; assembly: GCA_039877255.1. Lineage (NCBI taxonomy): Eukaryota > Metazoa > Chordata > Aves > Psittaciformes > Psittacidae > Loriculus > Loriculus beryllinus. The sequence continues at coordinate 21,969 of JBCJKH010071550.1, forward strand.
AAGGGTCTTAATGCTATAATGGACAACTACAGCCCCAGTTTTACGACATACAAAGCAGATGCTATTTTGACAAGCAGATGCAGAAGAATAAGGTAGAGTGGTAGGTTTCAGTTCAATTGATCCCTGTCACCTGCAACAGATTTCCTGACATGACAGGAAAAGAGTACTGTATATACTCAAATTCAATAAAGACCATCATACTGCAACAAACTATTTTCAAACTATGACTCTCCCAGAAAATCAGTCATTCTAATCTCTGCACTAAGACAACAGGATCAGGCCGATGTATAGTCACAAAGACCAACACAGTGTTATCACCAACACTGTCATTCATGTACAAGCTTCAGAGAATTACTGATTTAGTTTGAGAAAGTAAAAGTTTTGCCAAAATTAAGTAGAAAGTTAAGAAAAAACACCCTGTTTCCAACGGAGGCTTCACTGAACAATAGTTTCATGAGTTTTAATAAGATGTCTACAAGATTTCTTTTACCCTATTTATACCAAAGAGTGTGACATTATTTATCATATAGGTAAATGTTAAAAACCTTCAAAGACCCAAGAGGATTTAAAATTGAAATAAAGCTGGATACTTGAGAGTACAATACATTTAGGTATAAACTACTCTAAAATCAAATCTAGTAAGCAAAGCCCTTTTAAAGACTAAAGCCCATTTAAAGACTAAGGCTATCAGGAAGATTCTTATGTAGCTCTTGGCTGGAAAGATTAATTTAGGAAATGAACTGCAAGAGAAAAAAAAAATGCAGAACTTTAGTAAAACCCAACTGGGCTACGAAAACAAGTTACAGAAAAGCTGCAGCAGCACAGAAAACTTATCAATTTCAGGTAGAACCTTAAAAATGCAGCACCTCAAAGGGAATGATCAGAACAGTAAAGTGCTGGGAAAAATTAGGCAAAGCATGGTCTCTGAAGGTTAACAATAATAAAAATACATCTTCCTTGGTGGGAAAAGCAACACAATCTAGAGGCAGTATTATGCACTGCAGTGCCACTGCTACATTTGCAATGCTAGTTTGTCAGTCAAATTCTTGATCTCCAGGCTTACTATTGATTTTAAAAGTTAGATGAATAGCTTCTTTGGTCCTTTCTATCATTTACATTTGTCACAATACTGACTGTGAGAAGATATCTTTGGTCTCATTTTGACCAAAAAAGCAATACAAGAAATGACTTAAAGAAAATTCACCACTCCTTTATAGGGTAGTTTGAAAACCAAATACTATAAATAAGCTATATGAGATAGCCTGGCCAGATTTTTTATCATGTATATTCTATTTTTATTTTCTTTAATAATTTTACATTGTTAGAAAATAATCTTTTCAAGAGAAATGTACAAAAGATTCCTAATTGATTTCAAATATTCAAACACTTTTCAGATCATTCCTTTCATTTAAGGGGTGTGATCTGTTTGCTTGTTAGGGTAATGATATTCATAGCTCCACCCACAAGCATTTAGGATTGTCTAATTGAGATTTATCTGCTGTTATGAAATATCCACTGCATGATTTACAGTCATTTACTGTGTAATAGGTGTAGCTGATTAACTGGTTTTAAGTTCCTGTTTTATCTCCTCCCTTCTTTAGTTTCTTAACAGATGAAAAAGGTGTACCTTCATCAGAAGTTGTTTATGTTCAATTTATACATGCACAACAAATGTCTGGCTACTACTAGAACATCAGCTAATTCCATGAACTGAAAATCTGACCCAGAAATTGTTATTTAAAACTGAAATGAGTTATAGATCACCTAAAAACCTTTGACAACAGGAGCCAGCTAACATAGGTGGAGTGAGCCAGATAATTATAGAAAATTATGTCCATCAGCTATAGAGTCAATGCAACATAAGGAGGCAATAAACTACCCCATTATGATCAGAGACACCTATTGCCTTACCACTAGAAAGATGGACTCGATTTACTTAAGTCAATGGTTTACTAACCACGTAATCAGACACTTGTGAAGGTGGTTCACAAAGTCGATCAAAATCCAGCATGCATAGTTTGAGATATCTGGCCTCTGATCTGAAGCCACATCCTATGTCCTTGGCACTGAGCTTTCATACTCTAAGAGTATGAGTGTGTGGAATGGAAATGAAGGAAAAAAAAAAATAAAAGGAAAAGAAGAAAAAAAAAAAGGGGGGGGGGAAGGATACACAATAATCCTTTTAAAACTCATGCAATTAGTCACACTTTGAAGAAAACCTAGAAGAAAACTTAAGTACACAAGGAAGGCCAAGGGAGCAAAGCGAGTGAGGGAAAGTAGAAGGGAAAAGACATTTATCTGTGAGGATATACTAACAGGGAAAAAAACCAAATATGAATAAACATGTATTGCGATTAATGAAGATAATGACTGCTTTCTCTGTTAAGTTCTACATGTTGTTGCCATTAAAGTAGGATAGGAAATGCACCTGTTCGGTCCAGCAGTTACAGCTAAGCTTTAATAAGCTTAGAGATAAGTGAACAGACAAATAGTTTTGCACTCTTTATGGCACAGTAGTGGAAAAGAGGTTGCTGCACTGGCACTTAAGCATTTTCACTTCTGATTTTAAAGCTAACATCAGTCTGGCACTTAATGTGTAATGAACATTCTCTCCTCGCCTCACAATAAAGAGTTATGTTAGAATTCAGCATGAACAATTGTAAACCAACTGTATTTGCCCAGGACAACAGTGTACTACAAGCAGGAACAAATGGGCAAAGTTTATATTCATAAAGTTTTATGAGCATGTAGGTCTACCAGCAACATGAAAAATAAGATAAACGATACAGAAGATAGGACAGTAATCCTGTAGACTACTAAACTTTAAAAAAGTAGATGCTGAAGTCACAGCAGCTTTATTACTGACAGCATTTATCTTCCCTGTCATGACATTTTCCACTATCATCCCAAAAAATCATTGTATCTCTCTTCTCTCTTTGTAAGCTGCACTGAGATTTTTCACACTGATTTAAAGCTAAATACACTGCATTTTATTTCACATTCTTCTGAAAATAGGGCTTGCAATGAAAAGGGACCATAAGGGGAATCCAAATAGTAAGCTAGTGCCTACTCCATTCTCTAAGGGTGATAAGGCTACACTTATCCCCTTCCCACATGTACTGCCTGGAAGCATCTGGTTTAGGCTGCTATTCTGATATCTTCATGCCAAAGTTTGTTTAAATAAAGCAACTATAATCTTTTGGCTAGTAAGTGCTAAGAAAATCTTTGCTCTAAGATAGCCTTATTCTGTTACCAACAGAGGAATGCCTCTGAACCATCTGCTCAGGATGATTTTGTCAATAGAGCATTGGCAGGTGTAATATAAAAAATAAATATTTATCCCTAGTAAACATACCATCAGTATTCTTAGCTTTACTATCACCATTTACCCTGAAACTCCCTGTCAAAATCACTGTTTCTGTAAAGCTGTGTGGGAAAGGAGTAATTCTTTATCCAACTCTATAGACAGTCATTGGAATTTGGAACTGGCTGCTACAGAACCACTCACTGTTACAAAATTTAAGGATTATGCAAAAGCTTGCATCTACAATACTTTTAAATAACTGATACTGCTATTGCTTTCAGAAAAGAAGGGTATTTTTCACCCACAGAAGGGGTGGAGTACTTAGAAGCTTTGGAAACTGGAAATCCATACTGGCAGAAGCAGCAGAAGGAAGGGCAAGAATTCTTGCCCATACATAACCATATATCCCGCAAGATCTGGGGAAGAAAGCCCAACATAATTTCAAGCTCATTCAAACACCCTACTCATATTACTTCTATTCTGAGGTTGTGGTTCAGAAATCTAACCTAATGTATTACGGGGAAGGGCATGAAACTGTCCAAATGGCCTACTGCATCTTCTATACCAGCAGATATATCTACTCAGCTAGTAACAAGCTGATACTTTAACACACTGCATGACAAGAATATCTGGGGAAAAAAAAAAAAAAAGGAACCAAAAGACATTCCAGGCAGTTCTTAACACGCCAAGACTGATAGCATCTGAGGGAAACTGAAGTTTAAAGAAGAGTTCTTGGATCTGCGGCAGATCCATTAAGAAGCAGACGCATTACAGATTGGTTCAGCCACTGGCCTATATGAAGCCTAGAAATCAGTGGTAGACTATCTGTCCAGAGAGGCTCTTAACTTATTTTAGTTAGGCATAAAGAATACCTGCTTTTCATTGCATTTTATATGTGCTATTTTCTGAGAGGGCCATCAGATAGGGCTTAGCAACATTAGAAAGGGAGAAAAGTGGATTTCTGATATGCAAATACTGTTCCAAGTTCTTATGGTTCCTACTTGTTAACTAAGGAAACTCCTAAACCACAAAAAAAAAGTACACATTAATATAATTTTCATAATATTATGAAAAAATCATAAGCAATTTCTTATCTCTTGCATACTAACACACCACCTGCAAAGCAAGAAAGAAACAACACAAATAATTTGAGAAAACGTTTCACAAGCTTCAACTGCAACTCAAGTCAAGCATTAAGTGGTAACACAGACCCTGCAGAAAGTTCTAATAATGTCTAAACATTTTGAGAGAAACATACAAGTTTAATGAAGAAAGGCGACAGGGAAAGAGTACTTGTTACAAGTGCTCAGTAAACCTGATTCTATCCACAAGTTTTGTTTCAAAGAGATGCAGCAAACATTTTACTAACATTTGTTACCATCAGAAAAGGCTAGCTTTACGCAGAAAAGCTGGACAGGAAAGACTCAAGATTTTGGGTTTTCCTTCCCTGCTGCTACCCTCCCTCCCCAATCCAGTCCCCCTTCCCCCTCTCCAGCTAAACTCATTCCCAGGTTTTATCTGCACAGTAGCAGCTCATGTCCACACATGCCGGTGCTAGTTAATACATGAAATTGTCTTACCAGCAGCAGCACAGCGAGCAGATGAAGAATTCCATTACAACAAAATTAACAGCAGGGGATTTCCAACAAGATGGCAATAGTTCGGATACTCAAAGAAACATGGGAAGCCCGAGATAACCGATTACAGAAACACGGCCTGAAATACGGGTGGCACTTTTCCGGAATTCAGCAAGATGCAATTTCTGGCAGGCAGAGTGAAAAACACATAAAGGTTGTCTTCCAGAGAAAGGGTATACATAGCTCATTCTTGAAAAGACAGCTGTGCGAAAGAAAGAAATATGCTTTCTGCCTTTAACTATCAAAATAGCTCTTATCTAAAGTTTCCTCCTCTTCTTTTAGAGTAGAACTGTTAAAAAAATAAAACAAACCTTCTCCTCCCAATAAGCAAGTGTTTTCATACTGCTTTTGGCTATCTAGTCGTGCCTACCTTTCAAGACAGTTTGAAAGCAAAGAAACATTAATTCCAACAAAATAAATAAGTAATGAGAACTACTTTTTCCAATCCTTCTTTTCCTCTTTTTATAACGTTAATTCCAGTAACTCAGCTATGTTAAAGAGTCCAAAATATCTGTTGAGTCTGGTGGTGTTTTTTTCCTAAAACCTACCCACTTTCTTGAAAAGCACTGAAATTATCATTTTATACCTGTTTTAAGATATTCCATGAGCTCCATTCATCTTTCTGCTTATTAGCCAAGAGGGGAAAAAAATCCCAGCTGCAGAGCCTTAAAGCTCCACCTTGTGGAAGAAGCCTATAATATACAAATACGGAAAGGGACTGCAAAAGGACTTTACAATTAATAACATTTGACATTTACACTTTGTCATCAGTCACAACATGGTAAAATAGGCTCTTAAATGCATCCTACTCCAGTAGAAAAACTGGCAGTGGGGGATTACCAATAAATTAAAAAGCTGGATTTATTTTGTAGCAATAGTCATCCTGCAGTGAATCAGCAAATATGTAGCATACACAGCAGTCCAAAGCAGATCTTGCTTTCACCAGGTTTGCTGTCTCCTGTGCACTGGACTTACTCTATTCATAAGCAGGAAAACAGGGAATCACAGAGTTATCTGGCCAAGGACGAAACAAACAAAGAATATAGCAACCCTGCCATTAAAAGTAGGTAAATTACTAATCTTGTGATACTAGATTGACTGTAATTTTACATGGGTTTTCTGAAAGCTATTCACAATCCTCCTCCAACTATCTATTACAAACAAAATTAACTAAATGTCCTCATTCAGCCATTCCTAAAAGGTTGTATTGAGAACACCTTAGTGCAATCATAAGGGGCCGATGACTATGCATATAGTGGACTCTAAAGGAAACCGAACTAGCACTGCCCTCTACCGAAAGAAGAGCTTGAACGCGAAAATTGTAGCAACTTTCACAACATTCTATTTTTCTGCTTTATATGGGTACCTTACTTTTCCTTGGTTTTCCTTCTTTTCTATAAGCCTTTACAACATTCAGGGGCCTGTTTTATGGTGTGGTTTTATTAGTTCTTGGAAGGCTGGGTTGTTGTTTTTCTTCTGCTTTTTCACCATGATGGCAACAAAGGTGTCAGGCAGGTTTCAAAGTTTGCATACTACATAATAATACCATGCCAGCACATAGAGACTCCAGAAATCAGAGCTGCTGCACTAAAGCACTGAAAGCACAGCTCATGTTTTTAGCAACATAAGAGCTTATAAGCAAATACAATAATAATAATAAAAGAACAAAAAGTGAGGTGTTAAAAAATAACCCCAGATAATTAATTTAAATTTTTCCTGTCATCTGCAGTACATCAATCACATAACAGTGTCATAAGATGTTCTTCTGTGTAGTAGACACAAGATATTTAAAGAAAATATATCCATATTGGTTAAATACTTTGAATTAATAAACATACCATAATTAGTAATTCATTACTAACAGTAATCACATCATTCTCCAAAGTCAACCTTGCTGTTTCTATTTGGTATCAGTTGCTCCACTTCGAGATTTAGATATTCCTAAAAATCTAAAACTCTGAATAACTTAAGGACTGAAATACTGTACAAAACCTGGAAATGCAGCACTTCTAGCAACATAATTTGGCTGCACAACACATTGGTTTGGAATACCAAGGAGCACAGAGTTTGAACTGGTTGAAAGCAGGGTCTCTGAGCCTGTAAAACAGACAGGTGCATGCCACTCACAACAGAGGAAATACATCACTTCAGAAGCATGTCAGCCTTCCAGCGCCCGGGAGCTGGGACAGCCTGTATCTCAGCCCAAACCCCAGCTGGCAGCAGCCACCAGAAGATTTTCAAAGCCGCTAGGAGTACATTGCGTACGCTTCAGCAAGTTTCCATAGCTGGAGGCCAAGTCCATTCCCTCAAAATCAGCCAAAACACCCCAACCTCACGCAGCGCCCGGACCTCCCGAGGAGCGCTGGCACCAAGGGGCTGCAGAGGGAGCCCGCTGCCCACACGGCGCCTTCCCGAAGGGGCTATCGGGTCACACACGCTACTTTTCAGCAACGATAGCGCAAAAATTAAAGGGCGATTACTCAACCGGCAAGGAGAAGAGGACCCGAGCTGTTCCTGCAAGGAACCCCTCGAATCTATTTCTTAGAGTGCATGTTAAACTCCTTGTGTTAGAATGCTTGTTTTACATAACACTGAATATTTTATTCTTCCTGCTGTCTAAGCTATACTAGCCCCAACTCTGAATGACCTTTCACTCTACGCTTCCGTGGGGAGGACAGACTTTCTTCTAGAGAAAATAATTGAACACACCTGAGGTTGCTCAAGGCAGATCCAAGCAGCCTTTTACTGCAAGAAAAAGGTTCACGGACTTTATGAAGTCCTGTGTAATTTTCACTGTTGGCGGCTGTTACTCAAAAAAGAGCCCCGATACGTTAGAACTAAACATTACATTTATTTTAAAACCAACAGAAGATATTAAATATACCCCAGCAGGTAACCTGAGCCAATTTAGCTCACTTTCCACTCTGCAGCCTTCAAAAGGAAACTATCAAGTCTTTCTTAAAAAAAAAAAAAAATCCCCAAAATCTCAGACTTTATTCCAAAACATGGCAGTGTTCTCAATTTTTATAGTTCATGGAGCAGGACCAAAATCTCTGATAAGAAAATACTATGTATGGACAGGATGCCAAAAGCCCATTAACAACAACAGAGTGAAGACTCTAAAAAAAATGGCATGCCAAAGCAAAAGTATTTGTCATCACTGGCATGTCAAAATCCCTCGTTTAAATTAAGATTGGATAATTCCTCTTCACGAAATCAAAGCCTCAGACTAAAAATGATGTCTAATACATACAAGTGTCAAAGTGAATGCTCTCACCCTGACCCGCACATGAACCTATGAAAAAGGCTACTCATCTTGAACAATCAGTTTTTACTCCCCCACCAACTTGCTTCAGCTATGCTTGTGCACAAGTATCAGATGTGGTGACTTGGATTAGTTTACCTGCATCACTAACCACTGCATTGAAGGAATAGATAGACCACATCTCACTATGGAAACATGCACTTCATTACCACTGAACTTAAGGCACACACTGAAACCAGGAAAAGAAGCAACTTTCGTTTGAGTTTTTTGGGGTTTTTTTTGAGGCAAGGCTATAAATAGCACTTTAAACGCAGTCAAATTGTTCCTGCAACAGTAGAAGCAACGACACACCTCGCCTAGCCCAAGTCCGTCTTGTTGAGATAATACTGCATCATGCTTCCAGCAATTTCTTCATTAGAAATCAAGAGCTTTGCAGCTACATTATCTCTCTGAAAGCCCCGAGTGCTGCCACATGCTTTGTCACTATAGCAGTATCTTTCTGCTTGGCAACCTCACCATGCTTTATCACTCTTCCACTTCAGATGCCATATGCTTAGTTTCTTTGGCTGAGAGTATTATGCCTGCTGAACCACGCAGTCTGCAAGTGTAAGAAAAGCATCAATCACATGAAAGGGCTAGCAGGAACAGACATACAATTTTTTAAATCCACAACTTCAGTTAGATTTGTCATCCTACAGAATAAAAAAAATCATTAAAGTCTAAGGATCCCTCCAAGGAACCACAGGAAAGACCTGCCTGTCAGTAGAAGCACATTCTAAATCCACTTTTCAGCATATCCTCTCTACCATGAATAGCTAAACTAGCAAAACTGGACTCAGGCTGCCAGGCTATACAGAGAACTACATGTAAATTATATGATTACAGGCAGTGTGGTCCAAGCAGATAATTGAGTACCAGATCTAGGCAAAAAGCTCAGAATCACAAGAAATTCATGCTTGTTTCACCTTACAATAATGGAACAAAACAAGTTTATTAATCTACGCCTTTAAGAGAAATTACAACCCAAAGAGACTAAAGGCATGGAAAAAAAAAAAATGCATGGATTTCCCATAATGATCCACTTTGACAGAAATACACATACCATGACCTTTAAAATATGTAGGCCTCTTTCGTATGTTTAAAATTAAATCAGGTTAGAAGTGTGGACTGCAGAGACAGATTACATGAGCTTCACTGATACATCTTTTCACGTGTTACATCATTTTCATATATTTAGTAACCAAAGACATTAAATAATTTTGTTGCCAGTACTGTGACTGATACTCCTTGCCAGAGATTTCATGCAAAGTGCGGTTATACTTATGATGTCTGTAGCTCACAACTATAAAAGAAAGGAGAAAGACATGAACCAAACACCATTCCAGCAACGGAGATTAAATTAAAGAGGTAAAAAGCCCAAATCCTTTTTTTTTTTAAAACTGTGACAAAATTTGACCACTAGAATTCAAAACAGCCAATCGGAACAAGGTTCCTCACAGAAACTATGTGGAGAAAATACCAAATGGTAGTTTTAGTCACTTCCTTGGAAAGTAATAGTGATGCAATAAATAGAAATTACAATTAATTTTGAATCTACTACTGATATATGAATGTACAGAAAGAAAACTCTTTTCCTGCTTAATTAGCAAACATTCTTATTTGACCTTTGAGATTTTTTTTATGAAGCCTGAGAAGACTGACATATTCTAGAACATTGTCATCACCTAGTGCTAGTAAAGAATTACAACACATGCAGTTGTACAGGCAGACTAGTCCGTGTTTTGAACTTTCACACCTACACAAAGTAACCTTAAACCTTAAAAGCAGTGAAAGAAGAACTGATGGCAAACTTAGTCGTCTCACCTGATACAGCCTATGGGGGCAAGGTCAGCTCCTGAATGAGCCTCTTGAAGGAAAGGAAATCTATGTTTTGATTCTCTGGGTAAAGCTATTGAGAAAGACACCATTAAGAACCAAAAAAACCCCACATACATGGCCTTAAATGAATATAAAACAAAGTGTCCAGCCCTTTTATACACTTGGAAATTGTAGGCATTATTCTAAATACACACTCATGTTAATTATTTCCTGCATTCTCTAGAGCATTGCACACAAGGAAGCAGCTGGACTCTGGAAATCCAGCTTTTCCTTGCTGCTTTTCATCCCAGCGTTACATAACGGATCAGCTTTTATAGTGTGACTGCAATCTTTGTCCTTGGTCTCTGCTTTTAAAGTTTTCTGCTTTTTTACAGTAACCTACCCCACAAGATCAGTATGTCATCATAAAATCTTTTGTGTTTAGCTAAGTGGCAACATCAGCATTATATCCTTAACAGAGAATGACCTAATCCATCTTACTCTGCATTGAAATCTTTGATTATGTGATGTTAAACATACTGCAGTTATCAGAGGCAAACATGCACCATTTGGGTTGCTGGGAACCAGTACTGTTCTAGTTTACATCGTTTAATACAGGATATCCACACCTGCAGTAGAGCACAGTAGAGCACAATGACAGGAAAATCAACTTGATTTTCAGAAGATATTTTCTCTGATAAAAAAATGCTCAGAAGCAACAAGCCATTCTCACCTATGTTGTTGGGATTTTTTCTAACATGGCTACAGTATGTTTGATTCTGTAAATGATCTGAGTGATCATTATGACCACGCAAACAAAAAAAACAAACCAAAACCAGCCTTCAGTGTCAGACAGCAAAGCTGAGCTAATTACATCCAGCATGCTTTACGGTTTCTGAAAAGCTCTCTCACTGAACAGCTGACTGGCACAGTAATACTTCTCAGCCACAGATATAAAAAATAGCACTTTCCAAAGCACTTCCCCTGCTATGTACAGGACACAAAACCATACCACATAAAAGCACAAAGGTCAAAGGCAGAAGAGAAATAGTGTTCATTTCTCCATCCACCTTAAATAAATGTCTCGCATGTTGGCCTCAAAATCACCCTTCAGCCATGCAATAAAGTTCATCAAGGTCCCAGACCTTAATAAAAGAAGTCGTAGAGGCAAACTTACAAGTTGAAAACAAAACGAACAGCGTAGGCTGAGTAAATAGAAAAAACACTCACTAAAGCCACTGTAAAAATATTGCAAAACAAAACATTGAACAGAAAAACATGATTAACACTGAACAGGAATCAAGAGAAAAGACAATAAAACATGTTTAGTAACATAATCAATTCAGTTTAGAAGCACATTGTGCAGAAGTCCAGTTTACAAACCCATTGTGTAGGAGTCAAATACAATCATTAACCAGGTAGTCTCATCCAGCACAGCATTAATTGCCACCCAAAATCCAGAAATCAGACAAAAGTAGTCCAGATATTTCAGAAAGGAATTTAAGTAACTGCCTTCCCCATAGCACACCACGTATGTCCTGAGCTTTTCCCACATAAAATTACTCCTTTTCTGTTTAATATTTTTCCATTTATTGCCTTAAGATCTGTAAGGGGGATATATGATGACTATGTCAAAACCCCCCTCCCCCCTTACCTTTTTCCTTCTCACATCTTATATATCTTTACTCCCATGCTAAGTACTTTGTTTACTGTGGAAGCTTTTCCTAAAGAGGTGATTCGTATTTTAAGGACATAGCCTCACACTAATGTATTTCATGGGAAAGGAATAAACTTCAGGTAAAATACAGAGACAAGCAGAATGCTCAGTGGTTATTACTGCTGTGCTGACTTCCAGGTTAACAGACATTTAACCACACTGCATGCAAGACGACACATATTAGTTCACATCAAGAGACTTATCTAACCCTAACATTACTTTTTATCAGTTGTGTAACACAGCTGCAATTTAGAGAGCCCCTTCACACAGCCACAAAAACTAATGCAGGAAGTCCTCCACTTCCTCTTATTCTCATTACACTTCCAGAATGATGCTTGTGATAGAAGCAGCAGCATCCTTCATGTAAACATGTATCTTCTTGATTTGCTTGAAGTTGCACAATGCTCTTTTGGAAATACGCCACCAAGAGATACAAACCACAGAACTCTCCATCTTCTTTATGTATGTCTGGGAAACACAATATTCACCTCCCAAGGTCATAATGAGGAATACCATTTATAATTTGCTAATCTTAAGAAGCTATACAGCTCCTACATAGATGTCAATCTGCATAGCTTGAAGACAGGGCAGCAGCAAAGCAAAAGGCAAGAGAAGTTTCCCCTTCATGGCTCTATCACAGAATTCTCAGTCTAATGAGATGCAGGTGTTATTCTTATCTGACAAGCAGAAAGATGGCTTTAAATAATAATAATAAAAAAAATAAAAAGAATTAAAAAGAAAGGCTCAACTCATCTATAGGTCAGGAACAGATGAATGAATACTTCTGATCCTTGGTATTAGTGGTGGTCTTCCTCTTAAAGAAAGTTCTCAGCCTGGAATTGCTTCCCTTTCCAAAGGAAACAATTTCTTTAGATACTGGAATCTTTAAAAGAATTTCCTTATCAGGGACTGCAAAAAAGTATTGGTGAAGATGCAGTAGTCCACAGGAGAGGGGAATGACCTTTAAAACCCTCAGTCATGTACAATAAAACTGTATCATGTGTTATCTAACAGGCAGATGCATTCCTAATTTAAAAGTTGATAGTGAAGATGGAAGTGTTTTTAATGAAAAAATCAGGGTACTAGATTTTCTGAAGATAACTAAATACAAGTGACAAGCTAATTTTAAATACGGTGTTTGCTGTTACTCATCAAACAAGCATGTCCCAGACCACTACAGGAAAATTACTAGTAAAATGTGTTCAGAGTTACCCTGCTACCACTAAGGCAACAATAAGAAACTCTAAGCCTGAGCAACAGCATAGATGGAAATATAAGCTGAAGCCACAGGATCCAAGAGCATCACATTTCCTTCCCTCTGACTTGGACCTGAAGATGTTCTAGGAAAAATACTACCCGGGATGAGGAAGTATGCCTCTTCTCACACACCTCTCGCATCACTGCCTTTTTCAGAGGCTTCCCTGAAAAGGGGTGCGAGGTGATGTATCTACCCTGAAAAGTGAAGTACTCAAAACACTGTAGAGTTTTCAACTGTAAATGCTGCCAGAACTCATTCAAGCTTTAATAAGCTTTAATGCCAGATGTATCTTAAATTCCTGGTAGTGTTTCACAGATAACCCAGAAACAAAATACAACAGTACCTCTATTGCCAATTCTTACTGGCTTTTTTAAAATGTATAAATGAGCCAAACTGAATTGGTATCACTGCATTTCAAAACATCATTCTCACTATCAGCTATTTCAGGGGCTACATCAGTAGTTATTTCTGATTATCCACTTAACCAAAATAAAAGCATTTTTGACAGCATGGCTTAGGGAAAAAAGTCAGATTCTTGATATTTAAGAAAAAAGATTCCATTTATACGTATAATTTTCCAGAAACCCACATAAATACATCTGTACAGAAAAGAAATTTCAGCTTGTTTCTTCAAATGGTTTGTTGTTAATTCTTCCATTTAGCTGTAATCCAAGAGTGCTTGGATTCTTCACTACTGTGTGCAATACTGCTTCTGCAAATGAAGCTATTACCTGAACAAAAATTTCCCTGTTAGACTGAAGAGTACAAAGCTACAGAAAATAGCCAGTTTTAAAACATACTTTTGATGCTATTTGCAAAATTGTTTCTAGCAGTGGAAAACTTATTCTTCTGTCCCCTGCTCCTTCCTCAGGCCTACAACAGTGCTGCTACAATGGTAAATATAAGTTCTTGGTCATCACTTCAGTGTTGTGCTAGCAATCACTGCAGAACCAACACTACAAAGTTTCTCCAACATGAACAGGTAAGAGCAAAGCTCATCTAGACTAGTAAATCCATACTGACCCACTGAAACTGAAATACAACCTATGTGGCCAAGTCTTACACTGGGGAGGGAAGACACACAGTATGAAATTAAACCACAGTCTGAACTTACTGGTGGCGTTGCTTTCCTAACATTGAAGGTATGTTGCATTTTCTGGTACCACATTCTCTGTTAATACAAAAGTTATCCTGGGGAAAATTTATTTACCCCTCTATCTATCTAGACATTTATCATACCTACCAATGTTCCAGCCTTCTTACCAGCTAATAAGATACAGATTAAATATTTCAATGATATAACCATATCCAAGTCTTAAAATTAATTTTATCAGCAGATCTCAATGACATACTTGGTCTTAACCATTTTACAGACAGGAAGTCAGAGACCAAAAGGAACTGGAGAGACCTGTCTGAAGTCACCTAGTATGTTAATGGCCAAATTCAAAACAAAATCCAGACGTCAGATTCCTAAACTAGCACAGCAAAAAAATCCAATTAATCACAAGAACAACTCCACTTCCAAAAAGAGTATTTCATTCAGTGTTCATTAACATTACTTAGTAAATAATAATAATATTACATAGCAGGATACTCTTCGTCATCTTACTGGAAATAGAATGAAACTTACTTGCAATGGTCAAGTTTAGAAGCATTTTATCATTCTCATTAGAAAAGGCTCTACAATAATTCAGTGAGGGTGGAGATACAGGTAACTTTTCACATACACTTCTCAGTGATAAGTCTATAATACACAATCAGCATGACCAAATGCAGACTGCACTTTCTACCACATATGAAATACCTGCTTTGTATCCAAATCATGCTCTACCACCATGAATCCAAGAACTTCTGGGGACACAGATGTTTGATGTTTTGTTGGTTTGGTTTTTTGTTGGTTTTTTTTGGTTTGGTTTTTGGTTTGGAGTTGTTTTCTTTTTAGTTATGCTGAACAAAGTTCTTAAATACTACCCAATATCCTACAGAACACTTCATTACTTTTTCTCATTCAGTATTTTCTCAGCAGCAGAGATGCCACATATTACTGGAGTCTTGGTCTGCACGTTTCTTACTCTGCAAATCACCAGTTACTTGCAGTCAAAGAGCACTTTGGCACCGAACAATGCTCCCCATCTCCCTTTTATAGTGCTCCTTGCCCCGATGCATTACAATACCTAAAGCCAACCAAATAGCTATTGGGGACGAGGAACTGGAAGCACAGACATGAAAGGCTGTGGGGGTGGAGGAGTGGGGGGAAAAAAACCCATCTTTGTTTTTTCAGAAATATTAACCCAAACCTTTCATATTTGGGGTTACTTTGTTACTTATTTTATATATTTTTATGAGAAAATCCTGATGAAAATACTTTCATTTATTCACATGACAAGTTATTTCAAGAACTTAAACCATTAGTTTGCCAAGAAAATGAACCAGTAAACTTTACTATGCAAGACGTTATTAAAAACCATGGCATAACTTGGAATAGCTTATGTTCTCCCAAAGACGTGTGCATTTGTTGCCAAACACCTTCCAGCCTTTAACTGAATTAAATATCATGTCCTCATATCCATGCTGCTCTTTTCTATATGTTGCAGTGCATATTACATTTGCATTCATGGATAGTACGTTTCTCTGCTTCTTTTACCATAAAAAGCAAGATTTGTCTGTGCTGAAAAACACCAGCTAACCCTTGTTTAATTGTCACAAAAAAAGCTGAAGAATCTCTACTTCTTCAGGATATCCTTGAAGTATTAGACAGCCTCACTACCACTGATCTTCCGTGGCCTGCTGCACGAAGCTTGCACTGGTGGAGGCAGCTTCACCTGCTCTGCCAGTGTCACCCCCGTGTGAAGCTGTTCACTACCACGACCACAACCATCAGGTCCTGCCCAAAGAGGACTGCTCAGAGAACAGTGTTTCCTGGACAGCCCTGGTGGTGTAGGTACACAGATGTTCCTACAAGCAACTTGGGCGACTAATAAACTGATTCATCATCAAGAATAGCTAAACTAAACAGAACCTAAAATTCATTGCTTAACAGAAATCACAGCATCATAACTATAAATCCTGGTGAAGAACGGTGGCTAGTGAAGAAACAGCAATTCACAACATAATGAGCTTGACCAAGCAGGCAAAGGGATGCTAAGAACAGGGCGGGGGGGGGGGAGAGGAGGGGAGAGAGAAGGGGAAGCTACATGGCTTGTTAAAACAGGAATTGTCCTTTTCAAGTGACTAACGTAATTTTTTCCTCTAATTGTAGTTAGCAGGAAAGTGATATTAGAATAAGCAGCTCTAGGCAGTACATTTCTCGTATAATCATCCAGCATTGATTTGGCTTTGGTAATTGCCTTTGGACATTTTAAACCAACAGACATTACAAAATATGGAAAAAAGAAGCAAAAAAATGAGTAAGATAGTTTTTCATCAGAGAGCCCAGACACATGTATCTGCACGTAATTTGCCCACTGAAAACAACGTTAAACTGAGGAAAAACTACATCATAGTAAATTAGAGGCCTTGCTAATATTGGCTATGACTATGCATGAAACATGTTTACATAAAAGCAAGGCAAGCTGATCTGTACAACAACTAGCCTTGTGAAGGTTCTTAAAACATTATCAGTAAGAATTTAAGAGCTGCATGTTGAAGTACAAACACTGGAAAAGCAATACACCAGATCTTAACATGTACTGCTGAGTTCTGGAGCTGGGTTTGTTCTTTGCATTTTTACTTTCAGTGTGAAAATAATGCAGCAGTAACTACAATGCACTCACCTGCACATAAAAACACCCCAGTGCCACATAAAGGCTTCAAACAGGTCCATGTTGTGGTACTCAAACTTGGATTAGACTCTGGTAGGGAAACAAAAGACACTCATCCAGAAGTTGCTGGCCGTTTTCATCACAAGAAAATACCTCCAGCTTACAGTTTCATTCTTTCACAGCTGCACACATGAACCAATCCTTCAGGCCTCAGCAATTTTTCAAGCCCAGAAATATCGAAGAGCCTCACCTTTCCTTCTGCACTCTTGCACCAGGAACATGCAGATGGTAGGTACTCACTGAGTTGTTCCAGTTTCACAGGGCTTTCAATGGCTGTCTAGGTAGGATTGGCCTTAAACTGCCATCAGCTGCTAGCAAGATGATCTGATTTGTACTTTGTTATTCTAATATATGAATTTGCATGGCATTCTTGAGATATTTTGCTGAAAACAGACTACTTGAACTTCAGTTTTCTAAACAGCACTGTCATCCCCGTCACTCAAGACTTAAGTGGAAGCCATACCCCAGCTTTTGTTGCAATGAATAATTTCTTAACAAATGTCAGGAAGCACTGAACTACCAACATGCATTTCAGTGTAAATACTGCACCATAGGCTCAGGTGAGGTAATTCTCCATGTTCTTCCTAACCTCCTTCTCCAGCTTGTAAAACAGTGTGCTACTAATCACAGATTTTGCCTCCAAAACAGCTACAAAGCATGATTATCATATCCTCCAATTAATAACAGGGTGTTCTACTTCCTTAATGGTGTCAGATTTTGCCTGCTAAATAAGTAAAAAGCATTATTATCACATCCTTCAATTAAGGTTATGCTGTTTTGCTTCCGCAACAGTGACTCACCAAACAATGCATAAGCTACAGGAAAAGAGCAACATTCCTCTCTCAGGCTAACTGCAGATTTGATTAACGATAAGAAGCTGTTATTGTAGTCAGTGCTACAGACGGCAAAATGCAAGATAAGCTCAGATGAGTACCTGGTCTTGCAAGAACCAGCACATTTCTTCCACAGTCAATCTTGTTACATAAAATACTCAGATCCCAGTTTAGAGCTTGAGAATGCAAGTTTCTAAAGAGTCCTACAAGATGTATTCACTTTTGTCTCATCAAGAGTTAGTACTGATCATTACTATTATATATGTATAAATGAGTTTAGAAGTACAAACAGCTGCCCTGAATACTCCTGAGCAGCAGCACTGGTATTTGCTACTCAGGACACATTATTATTTCACCATTTTTGAAAGCAGAAGGCCAACATTTTGCTGAGAACCAGAAGAGGTGACTACAGGAAAACCACTCTCTTCAGGTACGATTCTGCTCTCTTCAGATGGTTATACTGGGACCTATTTGCAAGGTGCCCCAAAAAGGAAAAAAAAAAGTTATCCTTAAGAGGAAGGTCCCACTAACGTTTGTTTGAGGGAAGCATTCAGGTATTTCTGAGCAAACAAGAGGAGACCAAAACTGTTGTGTAATTTTTAGAAACACAGAAAACCAGTTCAAATTGATGATGCACTACTTTTTAAAGTTAGCTTCGGTTCCAATTAAATCACAAGTGGCACGGCTGAGAGCATGGTATTTTCTGCTCTGCTGGGGTGGCTGGGGTCCAGGCCATCTGCGTGGAATGCACGGCAGGACATTCCACCCTTCCGCCAGCATGGCCAGCGGTGCCAGCCGCTCCTGCAACCCGCCGAGGGGACAGGGAGGGATGGTCTTTTGTTTTCCTTATTTGTTTATTTGCTTTACTCTGGCAGCAGGCAAAGGGCTCTTCTCTTGCCAAGTTCATTACCATTGTAAAATGTTCCCAATTACACTGAGGGCACTACTGTGAAGAAGAAAAATAACTGTAAAGTTTATAATTAAACTACAGGACTTTATAGCCTTGATTTTAGGAAACAAGTGAGAGCTGGATACAACACGTCTCTCCTGAGTGCTCGAATCCACACAAATCACTCAAAAATATTTCTTCCTATTTTTTTAATTAAGTTTTTGTTAAAGAATCACCGAAGTGCTATTAGCCTCTTCACTTAGTGATCTACAAATCCTTCCAAAAGTTTACAGTTTTATGCCTGTATCTGGGACTACTCAGTCATAGCTGCTTTATTAATTACTATTTTCTACAAATGGCAATCACTATTATCAACATTAAAAGCCATGCCTGTATCTTTTTTCTCACCATTAACTCTCTCCCTCATCCAACAAAGTTTTTTCCCCCACTCACTCAGTGCAGACAGCAATTGCTGGTGCAACATCTCACAGTCTCCTAAAGATGACCAACTAACCAAGCAGCAATATTCTGATGTAGGAAAAACAGATTCTGAAAAAAACCCATTCTTCTTTTCTTCAGTGGCCCCACAACCTAAATCAGCCATTTTGTCTGACTCTGCTCTGAGGGAGTAAAAAATGCTACTTAAAAGCATCTTCAAGCAAGCACCCATTATGTTTAAAAGACAAGATTAAGAACTCAGCTGTATCACTTGCAAAAGCTCTGGACACAAAGTTGACTGTCACAGCCATATAGAGTATACACACAGGACAAGCTCTTACTCATTTAAAACACCGAGTTGTACTATGCCTGACATGCACTTCGATCATTGCATGTTTTCCTCTGAATAGTTTGTATCTGCTGACTTGCCTTTTATGTCTAACTTACAGTCCCGAAATGAACTACCATTTTCCACTTCTCAGATCAGCCAAGTGCTCTAGTAGCAGGGTCTAGGCTGCAGAAGACAGAATCCATTCCTGTGTAGCAACTAGAAGTTCTCCAAGCACAGCAAGAAACAGCACAGAACTACACTGATACGCAGGAGCAATGCTGCTCCTTCCATAAGATAATCAACCAAAATATGGTACTTGTTTGAAAGTCATTATTAAGTCCCTTCTGCTCAGTTGGACAGCAAAGCATTTGCTTTGTATATTAAGAAACTGACAGAAGACTCAAGCCAAGTACTAACTCTCTAATAGACTACAAGAGTGGAGAAAATCCCACAAAACCTCTATCACTTTCTCAAAAAAATATGAGGTTCCAATACCCAAAAATTAAACCCAGACATCTTTCATGGCTCTGTCACTATATTGAGATTTCACAGTTACCCTTTAATAAAAAAAGAAGCAATAACTGAACAAATGCTTGCTGTCAATCCTTAACTGGCATAAACTTAGGAAAAAAAGATGAGAGGAGAATCAGGAGAGTAGGAATAGCATTAAAAGCAAGCACTCACCCACCCTCAAGTTAACAAAAGTCAGACACTAATCAAACTGCTGCAGGCCCTCAGCCCAACTCATACCTGCCCCACAGCTTCTGCCTGCAAAATACCATGACACAAGACACTTTGAAGACTGAATGTTACCCCTTCATGAAACTTTGCCACATTTCTCAGCAGAAAGGAACAAGAAAATGGACTGCTGTCTAAATCAGTTTACCTAAAATAAGCCATCCCTTCTTTGACATTCCCTCCCTACCCCAAGGGATTTAAGAAGCATGCATCGCCATGATCTGACAAGATCCAATAAACCGGACAGCCTCCCTCTCGCCTGCACAAGGACACAGCTGCTCTGACTCCTCATCTAGGCCTTGTACGTCCAAATGTCTTCTGTAACAGCTCAGCCAGATCTTTACTGAAGTAGGAAGTGTCAGACAGTTCTCTAATCAAAGCTTCAATTACACCCACGTGAAGATAACCAAATCCTGAAGGCTTCTTTTGACACAAAAAGATCAGTAGAGCCTGTGGTTTTTTCCACCATGCCTTTTCACATGTTATCTGTTACAGTAGCTCTGCTAAAACTTGGTATGCTTCCCAAGCAAAACTGTCACCAGCTCATCTCTAGAAGTCACCAGCACACTCTCTCTCCCCACTCTGTCCCAGATGGATCCATCCAGAGAACAAAAACAGCTGCTCCCGATAAACCTACATGGCTGCATTTCACAATACACTGGAGACCGGCAAAGCACTGTGCCTGAGCGCAGCATGTTTGGTCCTGTAACAAGTGTATTGACACACTGCCCCTTGCATCCTGGAAGCACAAATATTACTGAGAAAAAGTGCACAAAAGCAGAGCTTTTAAGAGTGACCTAAGTCACAGGTACGAATGCACTCTGAACAACAGCTAGGTAACTTCAGGTTGAATAAAATTACAGCCGTCTTCAGTGAGTCACACGAAGTACAACTTGCAAGGAGAGTGAATTGAGAACATTGTTATAGTTTATTTTAGTAGAAAAGATCATGTCATTTCACATTAAAATACATTTCAATTTTTTGCAAGTTACACACTGGATTTTCACATCACAAAACACCTAGCCAGGAGCATGTGGCAATAGACCACACGCACATCCTACTTCCTAACCTTTTTATGGTCCCCTGACCAGCACAAGTTTGCCATCTGTGGTACTAAGAGACAGAAGACATTTATCATTATTCTTCTATAGCAGCATACGCATTAAACAGGAATTTCGTGCATAATAGCTGCATCCAACAATGGGCAATGTGTTTTATCAAAGTCAGTTATTCACCAAAAGATTACCCACAAAGGTAATCGTTCCTGTCCCAAGCATACACAGCGCTGCAGTTAGGGAGTATTATGTCAGCAGCAAAAACTAGCAAAAAAGACAAATAACTTAGAGTTGAGCTTTTTGCTGGCTATTACTAGAGAGGGTGACAGAACGCAAAACAAACCATACAGAATGAGTTTAATTTGCATTCACTTTGCTGTAGCAAGAGTCTAATTTTAGTAGAAAATCAGATGATTTTAAACTATTCTTCCAACAATGATAGGCAAGTTAGAAAGGCTAAATCTCAGCTAAAAGCTGCAGTTATGGGAAGCATGCTAAAGCATCTATTAAAACATATCAACCTAATGAGCATTTAAAAAAAAATAAATCACACATGTGTGTTCAAACTATCACCACAAACCCCCATGAATTCCACAGCAATTAAAGAGGATACCTGGCAAGCTGACGTTTACCTTGTTTCTGCAATTGCCCTGGCCCCTCTACTCTGCTGTTTATCAGGGCAGCCTGACTCCGCCACCCTAAATGATTAACCAAATTTGAACTTATTTTTCTTCCTCCCAACAGAAGCATACTGTCAACCTCTAGTGACATTTCTGGCTCCACAGCTGTAGCAAACAGGAACAACTTTATATACATTTGAACAATTACTTACTTTTCAGAGGCTACATTACTTAACTGAAAATGGATTATGTTAGCCTATTTTATAGAAAAAGAAGTCTTATCTAATACATAACAAGTTTCCCAGAGAGACCACAGCGCCTAATGACACAGTTCCACAAATACACTAAGCCAGCAAACTGCTGCTACCCATCACTGGAGTTGGTGCTACTCCCTCTCCATTGCTCCAGTTCTCTCAATCTACCCTCTGTGCCTCTCCCATGCACAGCTGTTTATGCAGCAGTACAGTGTACTGGATCCTAGTTAAACCAAAATGCTGTTTTCTTTCCATTAGTTTTAACCTGCATCACTAGCAACTGAACCCAATTCCTAAAGAGATCCCTCAAACACTTGAGCTGGCAAACAGAGAGGAGTAGTGAAAAGAGCACTTTTCATGGCAGCCCAACTGGCCCCACGTGCTCAGGAGACTATGGCATAAAATAATCTTTGTGTGATACCAAGATTTTTGTTATAGGATATTGTGGTGCTTTTCATAAAGACCCATTACTCACTGTAAATCTGCACGTTTAAAGTTCAGCTCCACAGAAAAGCCTTCGAGGTTGCCTTTACATATTCTCCAGTTGTTCCTAAACCTTCTTCTGGAGAAAAAGTGAAGTATGTGCATTAGGAAATTAAAAAAATAAATAAAAAAATTAAAAAACAAAATATGTAGTATGCAGTGAGCAGAACAAGGTACCAAACGAGGTATTTATGCCAATTTTAACAAAATTAAGAAGCTTGACAGCAGTCAATACCTCTCTTATCACCTTCTCCAGAAAAGGAGTTTTTAAAAACAGAGGAAGGATCACAGTAGAAATGACTGGCCATAACTCCCAAAGTAGTCAGAGCACACTGAGGCTCAGGCATGCTCTTCTAGAACTATGGCTGTGGTTGTTAAAAAGCAGTATCAACATTTGTGCTGGGTGGCACACTACAACTGCAAAACGTATACATGTCTGTTTTGCCTCTAGAGGAAAATTCTTCTCCTCAAAGTGATCCACCCCATTTCCTTCTCCTTGATACTGTAAAAGCACTTTAACATTTTTACATTTTCAGCTCCACATTAATAATTTCACATTTACCTTCTCCAGTCACAGTCATGAAGAGTAGCAACACATTTATTATACTGCTTTTTTTTTCCCCAGCTGCATGGATAGTGGGAGAGGAAAAACCTTGCATAAGACAGACTTTTACTGATGCTGATTTTATGCCATAATTTTACAGTTTTCATACTTCAGTGTTCTAATGTTTTGTTCAGAATAAATCCAAATGATACAAAATTACGACCTAAACACAGCATTTAATTTTCCAAATAGTACTTGCATATTCTGCATTTTGATGCATATGCTAATACCTACCAATTAGAACCGTAACAAAGACTTTAAAGATAGGAATTAGGCAGAAAAACTTTCCAAACCAGATTTATTCCTTGTATGACAAAACCAAAAACAAACATTAGCACCATTTCTCCTGTATAATGATGCAAATGTTCTCAATAGGATGAAGTGCAGAGGAATTCTAATAGAGGAAAACCTACATGCTATTTCATTCAGTATCTCCAACCTCAAACATTGCTGGAATAAAAAAATTCTCATCTGTATTTTGGCATAGCTTAAAAACAAGAGATGCCACAGTCTCTAAGTGATACAGTACAAACTCTAGGCACAGTATCAGAAGTCAGTGGCATAAACACTATGGAAGGATTGAATGACAAAATCCTGTGAAGCCACATTACTGCAGTATTATGGTTAAATGCTCTGTATCTGTAGCAAAAAAACAAGTCTTACTGTTTTACAGCACTTAAAGGACCGAGAAAGCTTCTATGCTCATATGCTTTTTTACACAGATGAAGGTATATTTTACTTTTTATCAACACTGTAACTACACTGGGTTAAGACACTGTTTCTACAGTAGCCTAAAAAAGATGATGAAGCAGTAAGATTTCACTGAATGGGAAGATCCTAATCAGTACCTTGTATTAGCAATTTAATACCAAAGAACACTGAGACAGAGCTACAGGTTAATACAAGTCATCTTCTTAGTAAAACTCTTTTTATGCATTCTAAAAGCTCCTCCTTCTGTAATACTTTCTGTCAATCATTTTGCTTTTGCATTAAACCCATGTGCAAAATAACATGATTGTATTTCTAGTGAGCATATGCTGAAAA
Source organism: Loriculus beryllinus (assembly GCA_039877255.1). Classification (NCBI taxonomy): domain Eukaryota; kingdom Metazoa; phylum Chordata; class Aves; order Psittaciformes; family Psittacidae; genus Loriculus; species Loriculus beryllinus. The sequence continues at coordinate 46,117 of JBCJKH010071550.1, forward strand.
CCTCAAAAAGTATTTTAGCATGGCAGGAATAGGCTGTTAAACTCTAAGAATTGCAAATTCGGTCACCTTTCAGCAAGTGGCCAGCAAGAAGACACTCAGAAGTGCTTGGTAATACAAGACAACTTGTTTTCACAGTAGTTAACACTTACATTACAGCCAACCTGTCTCAACTTTGAAGGCTTGCTTACCTCAGCATTCTGCACATTCGAAATAAATAAAACCGTAGGAAGAGAGAAGTTCATATTTTTGTTCCAGGCTGCTGCTTTCAGTATTTGTGCAAGTTCATCTGCGGTTACACTGTTCCATAATGACAGTGTGAATATTCAAACTGCTACCAAATGACTTCCTTTTAATACACACCCTGAGAAAAGTTATACAATAGACCACAATTTAGAGTACTCAGATGCCTGTACCATCACAAAATACTGCTAAAAAAGCAATAAATCCATCCATTAGTTAAAACAACCTCACTAGTTGTTCAACTTTAAAACCATTTGTGAACATACGCGCTTCTATTTTTAGCACTGACCAACTTTGTCAGATGCAAGCACAAGACATCCTCCTTCAAGCCACATTCTCAGTAGGAGTGCAAGACTGAAGGAAATAACACAATTTGAAAACAGGATGCACCCAAGAGATTTTTTGCATGCACATTCCCAACTTACGTCTTCAAGGAAGACATGGGCAACGGGAGAACAGGTTCAAGCCCAGAGCATTACATAACCAGCAAAACAAACAAACAGAAATAAGAGGACAAAACACCAAGATTATGCTCTGAATGCTCTTGTCTAACAGGAAGGCAAAGCCAAGAAGCCCTGCAGGAAACAGGCTAGAAGCAAACTGTCTTATTTCCTATTGCTTCTGTGTTTTAAAAACATCTCCAGTATGCATAAATCAAGATGTCATTGGCAGTGAAAACAGAAGCCCAGCTTAACTCCATAGCTACAAGGCTCTGTTAATCCCTCTCTAACATTCTCACTAGGGTCTCTAGCTTTCTTTTGTTCTCATAATATCAGGCTATGACAAAGAAGCTATGACAATGACACTCACAAAGGAAATTTGTATTCAGTTCTCAGATACTGGGTAAAAATACCTCCCTCATCAGTACAGAACTGAGAATTATAACAAGCAAAGGCTACTGCGGTATATGGACAATCATTCCAATTTTTAAACACAAATTTATTTACTGTAGTACCCAAAACACTGACAACACTCACAGCTGTAGTCTAACATGGATCAGCATAGAATTCCAACATCATTACTTGTTGGGTTTTTCTAAAGATAATCGCTCTACAGAAACATTCATAGTTCATGCATCATTCCTAGTTGATGCACACATCAGCTCTGTTTTTCACGTTGCAAGGCATAGCATTAAAAATGCTGTCCTCAGTAAACAAACTGGAGGGAGAAACTGAAGCAATAGAAAGCAATAGTTCTCCACTATAAATAGGGAATCTCCAGTTTTGAAACAGCCATGCTAAAAATCCAGACAGCTTTTTTTTTGCCTAGAAGATGTATCATACTGAAGTCTATCATGGAGGTTAGAAGCATGCTGCAGCCACAGTGCATCTGAGGAAGCAGGAACTGCATTTTTAACTTTTCTTAATTTCCTTTCCACTCTCCATATGAGTACTGTTTTAAAAATTCACTAAAGAATTTATTGGCAACTTATTTATTTACTTGTTTTGGTAAAAGGCCCACCTTCTATAGGAAAAAGGACAAAGACAACATAGCACTTAGAATCTGCGCAACTTTTCATAATAAAGGCTCATAACAGGTGCTACAGCCTCATTTGCTCTTTTGGCATATGATGAGATCATCATTTAGATGATAAACCAGTTAATAATCACCAAGAGATTCTGGAGAATGCAGTACCTGAATGAGTCAAGTTCTATTGTAATTTTTAGGAAATAGAATCTCACCAGGAAGAGCTGAGGTGCAAGACCCATATGTTGAGCACTACACAAATTCTCATAAAATCTACATGGACAATAATAACTACACAATGTTGTTGCAACAGTTTGATTCAAAACCTACTGAAGAATGAAGCCAGAGAAGAGCAGTGACTTTTCAAAGTCCTAAACTGAAAACAGTTACAAAGAATATAAAAAGGTCATTTCCAGTCACTACACAAACACGATTTATTCTCAGTGTGATACCAACAAATCAGAGGTAGCATTTAAACTGATCAGCAGTTTGAACTAGCTTCGTTATATATTACTTCTTGCAGTCTCCCAACAGAACTGTATTTTCTTCACCTTCATACTTGGATACTATTTATACGTCTCCTGATTAAGACTTTTATCCTATACTTATACCACTACTACTAGTACTTCTATACTACAGAAATAAAATAAAGCTAGGATTATTAACTTAGCATGTTACTAACCATAATACTTTAAAATACAAAGATTATCTAGATTACATGCTGAGATCTCTCTTGTGCATATGCAAGCAAACAAAATAAAAGCACCAACAAAGAAAGCACTCACCTAATGAGACAAAAAAAAGTAAACATTCTTTTCTATCAAGGATCCTCACCATTAGCATTTTGGGGGAGAGAAAATTCACTTTAGCACTTATATAATGTTAAGTGCCAATTACATTTAGAGAAAGCACTTTCAATCCATGATCTTTCTATTTCATATTTCCAGTTGCTAAAGTAATTCCTACTAAAGGATTATAACTAGTGAACTGTGCTTAAACATTAACATTATATTGGAACTCTTTAAAAAACAAAAACCAAACCAAAACAAACAAACAATCCAAAATATTACCATAGACTGAAACCCTTCAGACTGTGACAAAATTTAATAAAACTTCAGAAGCTTCAGTTCAGAACAGCTAAGAGGAGTATGCAAATTTTAAGTATTCAAATTGTTCAGGAAGCACTGCAGGTTCAAGAAGACAAGGCCAATGTACCATCTGGCATCCCCAAAAACACATCCAGGATTCAAGTAGATATTTGTCTTTGAGAAAGAGCTATAATAAAAACATAAGCAATACAGATTAGAAAAACAACAGTAGATCAATAATATAACTCATATATATAATCATGCGGTCTTGTTTCCAAATTTCTTTCTGGGGAAGAAACTAAAAAAACAAACAAACAAACAAAACCCCAACAAACAAAAATGTGTATATATATATATATATATATATGTAAAAGCTGGTGTATTTTCACCTTTAGAAAGCTATTAATAAAGGAAGCGCACCATCATGATTCGGTATTAACATCCTGGGATACTTTAATTCCACAGAATTTCAAATCTTCCAGAATCAATTCTTTTTCCTTCATTATTATTGCATTAGCAATATCATTAAAAGTTACTACGATGATTAATGGTAAGTTGTAAGACAGTCACAGTCCCAAAGGTGTCATTTCAACAACAGGGAACAGTAAATACCAGAAAACCAGTGACTTCATCACGCTTAAGAACTACGTGCTGCAATTCAGGACCTCAAAACAAATGCAAGAACGAAATACGATAATAAAAGAGCTTACTTAATAACAAATCTCCAAAGTTGACCTTAGTCCAAAAAGTATTAATGTAAAACAAGGAGGAAAAGATACCAATTTCTTAATCTTCTTGTAAGACACATCATGGAAGTGCAAATGCACAAATAGCCCTGACTTAAAAAAACAAAGTGTTTCAGTAGTACTTCTTAAAGTTTTCCAAACTTAAAGTCAAATCACCAACTAATATAGCTAGTACTTTTGCAAGAAGAAACAGATACTGGAAATTAATGTTACAGAAGTTATTTTAGAAGGGAGATACATTTTTGTCCCTCTATAACAATCAGATTTTTATGAAGCATTTCAACTTCCTGTACATTGAAAGGGGAGGTATCTGTGAACAGAAGAAAAGATTGAGCTTTACAATCCTGTTATGTAAATGTGGTTGGATATCTACCTTTGTATCACAGGACGATGCATCATGCAAAACCTACCAAGCCTAATACTCCTTTTTCTGACAATGACCAACCCTGAAGTGATTCAGAAGACTCCACAGATCTCTGGAAATGCCCAACACCATATCCCAGGAGAATTTTCTTCCTGGCTCTGACTGGTCAGCTTTTATGCATGAACTGGAAATCAATATTATCCTAGCTAGTATTCTTGCTAACATGGTTAATTTTTACAGAACTGAATTATTTACGCCTTAGTGAATCATACAACTTAAACCACATAGCTCAACTATGAGTTGCATACAAAAATTCTCCTTTGTATTAGTATTCTAGCCTTCTACTGCTACACAAGATGCCAACACTGTTCCTTATTCTAAAAGCATGCTGGCAATTCAGGTGTCTTTAAACAGACTTTTGCCTGTTCTCTTCCCCTTTTTGAACTTCCTGTTGCTTTTTCACATGATGAAGCAGAACAAGTATTTATTGAAGTTTAGTTAATCTGAAGTTCTTCTGGATTTGATTTTGTAACAAACATATTGAAGGAGTCATTCTTTGAAGGTCTGAGTCAGTGCCTGCTGTCACTCACATTGTCATTTTACTACTACACTAGAAAAATGGTGCAAAGAAGCAAATCCAAAATGCTAAGTAAGTAATTAACAGTTTCATATTCGTAGGTGGCTGTCACTCTAGAACAATATTTGTTTTAGGAACCCTGGGTTAATGAGTAGCCCATGGCTATACAATAACCACCGTATTCCTTGAGAGATTAAGCTCATTTTTTGACAGGTTTATCTCATAATATTTTTACTTCATGTCCTGTGCACTCCACCCACATCAGTCATCTCCAGGGATCTTAGGGAAACAAGCCATAAGGATAGTTCCTGTGAGCAGCCACATTATTACTTTCAGTGGGAACATGGGTCCAATTTGGAATAGTTGTTCCCACAGCTGTTTGGTTCTGCCTTCTATTACTCCATGTAAAATGCCTTGCACATATACTAACAAAAGGATAAGGGCAGAGACAATTTTGCTTAGACTCCAAGACACTTCATCTTGGCAACATCTTTTTAGAATGATGTCGTATTTTCATCCAAAACATACCGAAGCTAGGATGCATTATCCCTCTTATTTTAGGTAACACAGACCAGAACTACTTCATTGTTTGGTCAGCAATACCAAACAGGTGAAATTAAATCTCCTTCCATCTCGCTAGTAAAGCTTTGTGTGCTATTTTTCAGAAGTGTAAAATTTAGGATAGCGGAACACAGAATTAAAAGGAAAAGGGGAAAAGTATACCTTTGCATTTCACTTTCCTAGGGACAAAACACTCCGAGTGGATTAGGTTTGCATGTGCAGTCTGTCTCCCCCAGTACAACAGCCTTTGACCTCCAAGCCTCATGTACTTTTTCATAGCTCATTTAACAGATGCCTAATTTGACTTCTGGAGTATCTGACTGACATAATAAGAGCAGCATGCATGGTGCAGTTACTAATCTCTAGTTTCAAAGGAAACAGCAGAGGATGCAATTTTACTCAAAGCTTCACATCTCAGCCCAATCGCATTTCATTTTCCATCACACTATCAAATCAAGCCCTCCAGAAAGCAAATGTTCTTTCCCACTGGAGTACTTTGTAATCCACGAAGGGTGCATTGATCTGGTAGTTAGCTGCCCTCAAGTTCAAATCTCCCATCATTCAGGAGACATCAGTGTTCCTTGATCTTAGCCCTCGAGACTGATCAGTAGTATCATTTGGTCTGACTTGTGATACCAAACTGCACACACTGATTTTGAGCACAACTATGACTAGAACCTTTGTGAAGTCACAGACCAAATCAAACCACGTCCACATCTACTATAAGAAAATATGTGCTAAATCCACAAGTAGAAGAAAATACCAGAAGCAAACCAGGAGATGAGACTATTGGCCTAGGGATTATAGTGCAGCAATAATGCTTGCAGCCACAGGCAACTGAAAGGTCGTACCAGACAGCAACACAGCATACTGTGATATGTGGGTAACATGCTGCAGACATCTATTTGCAAAATGTGCACGTGATAAACTATGCCACAGACATTTATCTGGATGAACAGTAAATTACTCCTTTAGGTCAAGCATGTACTGAAATTTCCCAGATTCAAGTTCTTTGGCATTTGTTTTGACAGCTACAGTTCAATTATAAACAGCAATTCTACTGCTGTGCTAAGATACTACTGTGTGCTGTTTTATAAAAATATCAAGGTTTTAGTAGTAATGAAAAATAATTATTACCTTATTATAGCCAAACAGGAAATGATGGTGCATGTGTTAGCAAAATCTTATTACACATATAACCACCATCCTTATTCCTGTATTTGATTCCTCTCTGCTCAAATTCTGTCTGCTGACTCAAACAGCAATGGCTGTTCACAACACTGGGGACCATCAGCCTGGTGGTCTCTCATGCACTCTGAGCTTTGCTCTCCCCACCTGCCCCAAAAAATTTGTCATTGCAAGAACACTTTTCTACACAGCAAGTCAAATTAAGTTAAAAGAGAGGATCGGAATTGTATCTGTTAAAACATATTAAAACCTTGATGGAAGTTGTCATTCAGAAATTAAACAATCTCCATGGTAGCTTAATTCATGATGCCCACAGAAATATTTGTATTCCCAACCAGTCAACCTCAGAAGTTTTCACTCTACCTAAACAAAGATGAATGTGATTTAAACAAAAGCATTGATTCTACTAACAAGAATGAGAAAATGCAAGTCAGTGAACATCCAAATAATATTTTTCTGACCTGCAAAGTTATACCACATATAGCAACAGATGCCTGCATTTCAGTGGATGACTGGTATATCCTGCCTGAAACAAGCCTAGAAAACACTTAGAAACACTTTAAAATAAACAAATAAATAAACAGACAACTTATTCTATATATCTTATAGTACTGTGTGAAAACAGGAGGCCACACTTTGAAAAAAACCAACCACATTGCCTATAAATTTGCAGCTAAATCCCTAGCTGTACATTAAAAGCATTAACACAGAATCTTCCCTTTCACAGATGAGTTTTCATAGCACTTTACTCCACCGGCTCAAGCCTCAACAAGCTCAAGTGACTCAGGCCAGTACCTTCACATTGAGAAGGGTGGGGCAAGAAGAGACAGCCTCAATACAGACACTAGGGTTGTAAGAATACAAATCGCCATATTCAGCATTCTGAATAGCACCCATAACGCAAAGCCAAAAGCTGTGCTGTGCCAGACCATAAGGTAAAAGCCTATCATATGCCTAATAAGAAACATTACTAAACACATCCAAAATAAAAAAAAATTAGGTTAGCCCTCAAAAATTGCTCACAACCAACAGCACCGCAATAATCATGTAAAGGAAGGACTGAATAAGAACAATTACTGCTAGATGCTCATCGAGGAATACTATGCAGAAGAGAGTACTCCTTAATGCCCAAAAATCAAGCAGCAGAGGGGCATCCAGAAGACTCTGGACCTTACAAGATTAAGACTAGAACTGAAAAAGCAAACGGTTACAGGAGCATAACAAAACCAAATCTATAGACATTAGGCTATTTGTTGTCCAAATTCAAAAATCACCTAATTCAAAAAAATGGCACTATGTGGTTACAATAAAAAGGAGACACAGGCAAGAGGTGTAAACATGTTAGAACTGCAGGTTAGCACATGCAGCCCAACCAGAAATCACAGATTAAACAAGAAAGGCTGTCTCACAGAACAAAATAAGATGACACTGGAAGGAACTAGGTACATCTGGGGACTTGGATAGCCTAGACCAGAACAGGCAAATACCCTCATTTCTAAACTTACCCCTTTCCTAGCAGAGATTCAGATAACCTTAAATGACACAACCTGTGCCTGTGGCTTTTGGAATGCAGGTTGGTGAGCTCTAACTTTAAAGGGTACCAGCCCCCTGCTACATCCGCAGGTGAGATTTATCCAGTTGACATGGAGCTGTAGTACTAACATGGTTTTGTTCAAGACAGTCTATTAATATAAACAAGAGATACAAGTACGCCCAGAAGCTTTTCCTTTCTTACCCAAGTACATCTGTCAGTCTAATAAAAGTTATTAGCTGTCACTAAAAATTTGGCTCTTTTTAAATCTGATGGAAAGCAGTCACACACTAACACTTTATTAGGCATGACAATTGTGAAGGCTACAGACTGGAGTTCCAGCAACACCGGGATATCATCAGAGAAGACTGACTGAAAATAAAGCTATCATTTACCACACCTGACCCAAACCTAAAACCACAGAGTTAACTCTGTAACCTGAGCCCGTCCACAAAGTAAAAAACTTGGTGTAAACACAAGGTTTATGCAAAAAACCTTGGTGTAAAAAACACACCTCTACCCAGTTTTGCATAAACAGTTAAGGTACACAGTAAGGAACAAAGGCTTTCCTGAACACCCCCGGCTGTTTTATGGTGAACCATACAAAATGAAGTTCTCAAACTAAGGAAATTCTAGGCTGAAGGCACATTAAAGTTGTAAAATGAAGCGGTGAAATTCTCAAGGTCACCTCTACGCAACCCACTTGACACAAATTCTGTGCTTTATGTATAAATACTAGGAGACTTCTCAGGTGAAAGTCCCAACTATTAACACATTTCAGTGCAGAGAAGGGTCTGCAGGGATACAGCCACTGAACACTGATAAATGTATTCAGTGAACACCTTCCCAACCTCAATAGAGGAGAAAAAGGACAGGAAGAAAAAAAAAAGCAGCATGCAGCTACATTCTGAAGAGCTTGAGTTACCAGAGGTGGACCATTTAAAAATACCGTTTTCTGCATGCTTACATTCCAGCTTACTGGATTTACTCTCTGAATGTTCAGAGTAAGAAGGAATTTAATCTATGACAGTCATTCCTATCTTGATTCCAGTTTAGTTTCTGACATTCTTCAGGGCCTTGACAACTGTATCGAAATTCTGGGAGTTTTTTCTGGTTGATCCACAATGTTTTTTGGGGAGGGTGGGAGGGTTGTTTGGTTGGTTTGCTTTTCTGTTATTGGTTGGTTGCGGGTTTGTTTTGGGGTTATTTTGTTTTGGCTTTGAATGTGTGTGTTCAATGGTCTTTTTCCACATTTAGAGCTTTGAGGATTATATGAAGAACTTGCACCCTGACCAGTTTCTCCTGGCTGGCAAAATAAAGCTAAACACACAAAGCTACCATTATTTCCCCTCCAAATGATAAAACCCTGTTCAGCCATTTACAGTTATACTCATCATTCTAACTGCAAAATTTGATTATTTTAAATTACTGCACACCGTCTCAGGAGCAGGGAAGCTCCTAGAGAGCAACTGTTTGAAGTGCTGGAACAAGATCATGAAGCAAGAGTTCTTAAGATGCAACAGTCACCAGTGGTAATATAAACAACATGATTGCAAATATAATATTTTTTAGATAACATTCATCCATGATAAAGCTCAGTACAGTGAAGGACCAAGTCTTCTTTTTTTTTTTTTTTTAATTTCAGAATAATGAGTGGAAAAATTGCCAAGGCAGGCATTATAAAACTTCACATAGCAAGTTTCATAACCTTAGCACTGATTGTAGAAGGCTAAACATGGGTTAAAAATTGTGCATAATTTTAATTTGGTAGTATTCCACTAGCAGAAACCCACATTAAAGCTGTTTAATAGGTCAGCAATGACTGCAGATCTGACAACACCGAGTCCAAACTTGTACACGCAGCTATCTAAAATTCACAGTCTCTTATTAATTTTACTCTTTCAAGTATACTTGCTCTGGGCCCACATCCAGTAGATGTAACAGATGGAAACTGCCAGTGAAATATGGTAAAGCTATGTAGGCCACCGTGTGTGAACCAAGCTTCCCGAAAACTCTCTTGAATGAGATTGCTGAGATCAGCCAGGCACCCAAAATACCACCTACCTTCTTCACATTCACACCATAACGGAGCCAGCACTTTTCTCAGGTAGATGAAACATGATTTAGCGCAAATTATAAATTTTGAGTTATTCATAAATATCCAGTTCACTATATTTATAGTTTAGACATAAACTGAATGTAACACAGTAGGACAGCAACTGTGCCAGTGCTCTGAGGCCATCACCTGCTCCAAGGTACCAGCCTTATCATAGCATCTCCTGTTTTCAGACATTCTGCAGTTCTTCCAAACAATTCAGACAGGAGGATACATCATCAAAAAAATTGTTAATTATTTGCAGAGTAATTACCATAAATAATGACATTAGTACATGAATACATTGAAGTAATTTAAGTCCTTGCTGCCACCAAAAAGAGTGTTCCCTAAGCTTTACATTCCCACCACCTCCATAGCGCTATTATCATTATTCATGTAGCTACACAAACAGGCTGCAGGAACTCATTTAGCTGAAAACTAACCTTAGGAAAGGAAAAAAAGATTAGTTTTCAGTCAGATGAGCATCTTAACCTATCAACCTTCCTGAATATTGATGCCAGCACAAAGAAGAGGTTAACATGCAGAGAGATGCAAGGGAAGAGTACTGCTACGTTTTAGAATGCTCAACTCCTTCTAATGAAAGTAATAGTTCATTTTACTCTAGGGACCTCAAGATTGATCTACTCTTCTTGTCCTGCAATAAAATCCCTCTTGGAAAAGGAATGCGCCCATAAGAACAACCCAGTATTCATATGCATTGTACTGACCAAACAAAATTAACTGCCTAACAGATACAAATTCTGTGGTCTGCTAAAGTAACACAGGTTTCAAAATGCAAGATTTATTTGGCCTTTTCTCCAAGAAATCAATAATTAACTTTACTAGGACACTTTAAGGAGCAAGGCCCTGCAATTTTTTGTGATTTGTACTGCACTACAGCAGAAAAGCTTTAACAGTGATAATCCCAGTAATATAACTGAACACTTTCAGAACCAGAGACACGAGGGAACAACATGCCCCAAAAGTTTTAATTGCCCTCATCCAGTCCCAACTCCTTTTCTAAAACTATGACAGACCTGGAAACTCATGTTTCAAACTAACAGCACCTTTCCACTACTATACTAATGAATATTACAAGTTAATATTTAATGGAGATATTCTTTCACCTGCAGAATGTTATACTAGTTGTTTTCACAGCTAGCTTCTGGTTTAGCATAGGTACAGTGCTCATGTATGACAAGTATATGAAATAATACAGAAGCCTTCTAAGTAAGCAGTGAACTGAGTGCAAGTGGCGCACAGACCTAGATTTATCTGTGGAGAATAAACTGGGACCCCACAGGTAATGTTACACCTATAAATAGAAGTAAATAAGGAACACATGAATATTTCCTGCCCGATAGGATTGGACATCTCTGGTTTACTGGTTATTTTCAGCTTCCACAAGGTAGGGAAAAGAGCCTGTGAAGCCAACAATGTGCAGGGAATGTAATGGAAAGGAAGCACCTGTTGTGAGATAAATTAAAAAACAGAATATACACACCATATAAACAGGGGAGGGTTACATTGGATATAAGGAAGAAATTCTTTACTGTTAGGGTGGTGATGCACTGGAATGGGTTGCCCAAGGAAGTTGTGAGTGCTCCGTCCCTGGCAGTGTTCAAGGCCAGGTTGGATGAAGCCTTGTGTGGCATGGTTTAGTATGAGGTGTCCCTGCCCATGGCAGGGAGGTTGATACTAGATGGTCTTAAGGTCCTTTCCAACCCTAAAGATTCTATGATTCTATGATTCTATGAGATTTATCTAGCTACAAATCAGCACAGATATGTTGTTTTTAAAATCAGTGTTTCCATTTCTTTGGCTTAAAACTACTGATTTAAATCACACTCCTTTGTTTCAGAAGATGGGTTAGAGTGACTAATCCTACTACTGTCTTGCTCACACAACTGCAGTTGACTTCCTAGGGGCAGGAGTAGGTGTAATTACTGCTCATCCCTGTTTATACCACTCAAGGAATTGCTACTACCCAAAATCTGTAGAGCCATCCAGTTTCCCAGGGACAGGGAATTAAAGGCTTTCACAGCAGACTGCAATTCTAGGTTCTTCTCAAGTCCTCATGCTGAAAGGATGGAGCAGCTCCTTGCAGTGAAAATGCCCTTGTTAGTCTGAAGACTTGCAGCCAGGAATCACAGATGCTTCTTCCTGGAGAAAGGAATTTCCTGCCATCTTGCCTGAAAGCTGGTGAGCAGAATGGCAGCAGCTTTTTGACTCCCTTTGGCACCTTCCAGTGCCTGCGTTGGATGAGTGACCAATTTAGAAACCCAGGGGTGAGAGGAAGTCTGAGGATCCTCATCACTGACACCACCAAAAATCAAGCTATTCTTCTTTGTTTCTGCAATGGGGCTCTTGGAGATATGGGGGTCACAGACCAGGATAAGTGGGATGCAGGTAACATGAAGCTCCTATTGGACTGGATTTTCTTTCACAAACTGTAAAATACATTGAAGTCTGTCTCTCAAAAAGTGAGTCAGGTTGGAAGGGACAGATGGGTCACTAAGCAAAATGTCTATATAAGAAAAGTAGTTGCCTGGGGGCCAAGAGAGCATAAACCATGGTTAAGGCTGAGTGACAAGTTCCCTGAATAGCAGTGACAGTGCTGGTGGTAGCTGACTGAAGGCAGCAAACCATCCAAGGAAGGAATGTGTGAACACTTCACAACGTGACTTACGCCACCGCCAGCAGTCCCCATTTCTCATGAATGGGAAGATTGTATTTTCTCTTTCACAACTACAGCACTTGGATTCATCAGTTCTCAGGATTTCATGCCAAAACCAACAGGTTGCAGCCGTATTTGGGCTGTTCTCAATTCATATTCCTCCTACTTAATAAGAGATGGAAAAGCTGTGGATGCAAGTAGCACAGACGGGCTCCTTGTTAGGAAAGCGAGCCCCTTGTCATATGACTGGGGAACCAAATGTGCTTTTACACACTCTGCCACCAAAACACATTGCAAACTTGAGAAACAAACTTATTTTTGACTTGCTTGGCAAAACATGTCATTTTTTTTCCCTTTTAAGTAGCAGAATGCCAGTGTATGGAGAGGAAAGTGGAAGGATTAGGGTTTTAATAACTAGTAAAAGGAATTAGTAAATTAATCAGCTATGCAGGAAATACTTTCAGAATGCAAGTAATATATATGTACTTACTGCTGTAAATGTGGCTTGATTCAGAATCAATTTTTTCCTCATTTCAGCCTCTGAAAATCATGTTTCTGACAACACAGAGGGTAGTTTAGTGCAATGACCACCTCAGGAGCTGACAGTACTCTGCATGTTCTCCCCCAAAAGGTAAGTGTTTAATTCTGGTGGAAGGCAGTGGTGTGTCTGGGGTATGACAGTCAGGCCAACTCAGACCAGACAGGCTCCCTGAGGTCAGAAGTGCTTGTTCACAATGCAAAATACTTAGAAATGTGTGAAAAATGAAGTTTCAGTGTCAGGATCAGAAAGTGCACAGGCTCCAGAGGTATTTTTCTGTGATAATGTAGCTATAAAGCAACAGAATACAGCTCTGAAGTTCCCTGGATCTGCCAACTTCCATTTCAGAACACTGACTCTCAGTTTGCTATTTTTTTTCCTCCAAGTCCAAACAAACTCTGCATGCTTCAGATTTAATCAATGCTTTGCACACTGGAAATGGCTGTTCAGACAAACCACTGTTGCCATTAAACTGGAAAGAAGAATTGCCCATAGGTGACAGAAAATAAGGAAATGAATTCAGACTTTTCAGTTTCAAGGCACATATATTTTCACTTATCTTTAAACATGGGGGGAGGTGTATTACAGGTTCTAGGCCCATTATCCATTTTATCCATGTCTGAATTGATAAAACTGTTATGTAGTGTTCAGCTACACCTTTTGCTTACTCCTGTTTTCACCAACAAAACACTACAATGATAACAAGGGACATGGAGCTGCTGGAGAGAGTCCAGAGAAGGCCATGAAGCTGCTGCAAGGGCTGGAGCAGCTCTGCTCTGGAGCCAGGCTGAGAGAGCTGGGCTGGGGCAGCCTGGACAAGAGAAGGCTCCTGAAGGGGAGACCTGAAAGCAGCTCCAGTGCCTAAAGGGGCTACAAAAAATAATAGTGAAGTCCAAGTATTCTGTACTAATGTAAATAGTGATAGAAATGAGATTATGTTATACAAAATCTTCAGGGAATGGAAGGGTGTTTCAGAAGTATTGGACACTGAACAAAGTCACTGTGATTCCTTCAGTAAATCAGAGTAGCATGACTCTGCTCATGAAGGCTTATGTGACTATAACACAGGATTGCTCCCTGTGTCCCCTGCTACATGGACTAGAAATAAAAATAACACCTGATCCCAAAGGCATGTACAAGATGGTATAAACGTGCTCTTCAGGAAAATGCCATGCCAGTATCTGTGCACTGTGGGCACTGCTGGCCATGCCTAAGCTTCCTGTGGCATTTCTCCTCTTCCTAATGTGTTTTCAGCACTTAGTTAGCCATGTTTGGGGGATTTTTGTAATATTAAGCAGAGCTAGTTTGAGCATAAAGATCAGAAAACAGGATTTGCCCATGTCATTAGCTTTAAATCTAATCAGGGAGCAGCTGTTGCACAGTCACCACGTCATTCTTGAGGGGAAATTGTATTAATTATATTTAGGACAGCTGGGGATGACTATCAGCACTGCTGACACCATTATCACACCCCCATCACGAGCTTTATCCTGCACCCACGGGATCGCATCAGGACCAGGCACCTTTGAGCTCTGCTGGCTGGTGGCGTTATTTCAAGTAAGCCTCTTAAGAGAGCAGCACAATCCCCTGTCAAACCCTGTGGCCAGTTATCTCCAACATAAAGCCCATCCCCGCTAAACATTACAAGAAGTTTTTTGGGGGTGAAGAGTGATGTTTGACTTTGTCTGGAGGTCTGCTAGGAGGTGAATGGTTCTTATTCTTAAGTAGGTGTTTGCATGGAATGGTTTGTGTTGAAGGGACCTCAAAGCTCCTCCAGCTCCAAGCCCTGCTCCCACGGGCAGGGACCCCTTCCACTGGAGCAGCTTGCTCCAAGCCCCTGTGT
>JBCJKH010071555.1:10724-42839 GCA_039877255.1 Loriculus beryllinus
CCTGCTTATGGCAGGGGGATTGGGACTAGATGATCTTAAGGTCCTTTCCAACCCTAACTATTCTATGATTCTATGATTCTATGTTGTACTTTGCTAATGGTATACTTCAAATGAGTTTTGGGGTTTGTTCAGTCTACTTAAGGCACCTAAAATGTGATAATGAGTGAACACTTCTAGGAAAAGAACTTAGTGCTGCTAATTATGGTTGTTGTCCTAAGATGGTGACATGACCAGGCAAGCTGGATATTTATAGTCTTAATCCTGAGTTAGTAAAACATTCTTTTAAAGAACAAAATTGGAAAAGTATGGCTAATTATTTCTATTAGATAAGGAATCCCATAACAACATTTTTATGGGTTTGTGTAGTTGCGTCATTGGGAGTTTTTTAAGACACATGTAGTACATTATTGTATGAATGAAACATTAATCCAGCATTGTACAATAATATTCTGTATTTGGTGTTTTGTTGTTTTTTGTTTTTTTTTTTTTTTTTTGGTTGTGACCAGTTGGTATTAGAATTATACTTTGTTTGTTATGCAGATAATGTAAATATAGCTTCTGGATTTGTATTTTAAGAGCTTGTTTAGAAATGTTTAGTCTGGCAGTCTTTCTGTTTCACATACTATTTTCTGTAAAAATACATCGTCTTGTTCCTTTAAAGAAACCTGATCTTCCTCAGTTCCAGTGGTTACGGTTTAGTTTAGGAATAGGTGGGGAAGAAAAAGCCCACCAGGCTAAAAAAAATGCAAGTGCTTTTGACATTTAACCATAACAGGGAGAATGATTAGTAGAGGGTGGAGTTTTGCCCAGGAGAACAGGCCCATCGTTGGCCTTTGCGTGTGCAAGGATCGATTGCAGGGTGGGAGAGAGGAAAGCGGGGGCAGAGCTGATCTGGCTCAGAGGCTCTAAGGAGGAGCCTCCTCTGAGAAGGAATAGTGCCACAGACTGTTAGCAGCTCTTGAAACGCATGCAGGGGAAAGGGTGCTTATTCCACACCCTCCACACCCCTCCTCCTCACAATTTTAGGATCCATGTCCTTGAAACACAATCATCTGCATTAAGAGATAAGAGCTGCTCCCACTGGCAGTACAGATAAAGTATTTGTAATTAGGGAGTGAGGGGTTCTCTCTCGATGAACCCCACCCTGACTGGAGAAGATGGGTAGGGACTAGAAAGGAGCAAGTAGGGTGGAGGCCAGGTGCTGGAGGTGTGATTTTTGAAAAATCAAGAAATAGTATTCTTGATTAACAGTGAGGAATTTGTGTACATTTGCATATGTAAACACCTTTTTATTTTTGTTAGGCCTGGCAACATCTTCCTTTTATATTCAAAGATGAGAGAACACTGAAAATGTAACCAGGGCTTTGGTTACCTCAGGGTTATTGAGAGAAGGTCATAAAACACTCTGAAAGTTCTTTTGTAAATCCTGCCTCCATTGTTCTCCTCACCAAGAATGCTGCTGAGGTTTCTGTCCAATTAGAGAGCCAGATCTTCAACTCCTAAACACCAGCAGAGCTATGTGCTTCCCAGTGAAGCTACTTTTGATTTGCATCTGCAAAAGATCAGGCTTCCTTGATTCAGTGATGCTGCAAGCTTCCTTTGACCCATTGCTCTTTAAAAGCTTTCTCTTGGATTTATAGCCAAAGAATTTGTTTTGTTCATGATATACGCAAAAATATACGGGCCATATCCTGCCTTTATGTTACCTCACTGTGAATCACAGTCATTGTACTGCTGTCAGTAGATTTCATCTGCTGTCCAGCTGTGTTGCTGAAGAGAGCTTGATCCTGCTTGTAGAGTTTCCAGTGTGGGCTTCTGCAAATATTTTTGCTTTGTAGCCAGTGAGCATTTGCACATTGGTTTAGTAACCCTGACTACAGTGGAGTTATGTCTGTTTACACTTACTTGCATCGAATTTGTGTAAAGATTCTCGATATTTTATAAACATAAATGAGTTGGTTTTATAACTAGAAAAGGGATAAATTAAGATCTCTTACATGGGAGCGCTGGCTTCTTTGGTGTGGGAGTCATATGATTAAACTCACTGGTATAAATTGTATTGTCTTCTGTATGTAAGAGACACTTTTTCCAACAGTTCATATTCAACATAATTTTCCACTAAGGAGACTGCAGCAGCTTGCCAGAGTTGTCACACGCCTTGATGTCTTTGAACTTCTTCCTTGGAAGCTGCTGAAATCCTTCATGCAACTGCTCCACTTGGGCACAATCCAGGAAGAGCTTTCTCCAGATGCTTTGGTTTATTATGTATCCGCTCCCAGAATTTGAGATCACAAGTCAAGCAAACAGGCTAAATGTAGATGCATACAGAACAGCCGGCACTCTCTGAGTCTGTGCTCCAGGAAACCCCCGTGACCTGTTCTCAATGCTAACGCTCCTCAAGTTGCTTTCAAGACTCCTGGGATTTTGGCTGTTGATGATAACAGACCAACAAATGTCATGCTACATTTATAGGACAAAGGAAAAGCAAGCAGCCAAACCCCCTCCTTTTCCTCTATATCCACTGTATGGGGAAAGGAGCCCATTCTACATATCCTCCCTTGCAAGCTAGAAATGAAGTGCTAAAGCTAAAATCTTGGGACTTAGGAAAACAGGAAAGAAGGATGAGGTCCAACACAGTGAGATCTTTGACTACGCATGCTATAGGTCTATACCTGCTATTGCTTTCAGTCATGAAAATCCATTTGAATGCTTTTGATACTTTTCTGTTTGGCAAATTCAGGACATTCAAACTTATCGAAGCTTCCTTATAGGAGGGAAGCTCCTTCTTTCAATTTGGTAAGAATGAGTAGCTTATTCCAGTAGCAGAACTGTCAGGTAAAGAAATACAGCCGGGGTAAATAAAAGTTTATCCAGGTTAGAGTGGGCTCCCTGTTGCTGTAGCTATGGTATAGGGGCTGTATGTCTCCAGTCCCCTACTGGCAATGCAGCAGGTATTTTCTACCAGACTACGGCATCTTCCAGCCTCCAGGTGCTGGCACTCAGGTCTGCCTCAGTTTTGCCATCTGAGATAAAGTTTAGTATAGTCTGGATTTTATTTCTCTCTCTCCATATCTGCCCCCCTTGCTTTGCAGTGGAGTGTTGTGGGATCCACCAGGTGAAAAATTAATAGTTGAGAACTGTGACTGACGTTTATTCTTCATTGCATCAATAATCCAAGTCTGAGGTACTACAGAGAAATGTAACTGAAAGGCTAAGGTTGGGAAGACAATGTCTGGGTGTGGGAGCCTCAGAAGGAAAGCACAGCAGGGAAAGGCTCTACTGGTGGCTTGTAAGCCAGCAGCTGGTTAAGGCTCCACCACATCTACCTGCAGATGGACATTCATGCGGGCAAAGAACCATGAACAAATCCCAATGACTTGCACAGGTGGGACAGGATGGAGACTGATCACTTTCAGCTCTGGAAGGCCACATGATTGCCCACCTGAGAAGAAACCTGGAGGCAGAGAGAGGGCTTAGCTGTCACTTGTCCTCCCTCATATTACAATGGATTCTGGACCCAATAGCTGGATACCACTTCTTGGCACTACCCACAGTCTTGTGTTTCTGAGTGTGAGAGAGTGAAAACGGTTTCATTTCAGTATTCATAATAAAAGATATCATCTTACTATTCTATATTGCTGATACAACGTTACAGCGGTATTTTCTAGAAGATGAGGACCATCAGGAATGGAAGATCTCAGGATTACAGAGCCCCAAGACTCCAACCTAGTTCAGCTAAGTATTTAGGCAGACGTTTTTTGCAGAAGCAAATAATCCCAATTAATTAAAGAAGATTCTGAAGTGCTTTCCTGAAATGCATCCTGCAGGATCAAATACACTTTCTTCCTGGAGCTCTGATTTTCTTTTTTCATTTTATTCTATCTTTTATGATTTAAGAACAATGCTTGAAAAAAAGCTGCTGTGAAGACTTAAAGATTCTCTGTAATTCACATGTTCTAAGCTTGGCAATCCTAGGTGACTTACGTTATTTTATAAAGCAGGGGGAGGAAAGGACATGCAAAAATCTTTAAGTTGCTATTTAAAAAAAAGACTTCAGAAGAAAAGAGAAAGTTTTATCCTTTCATAGCTTGGAAAAATATGCTGGATTTATGCAGATAATAAGGCACCTTCTCCACACTTATTTTTTAAGAGATCAGACTGTGACTTCCTCTTTCAGTAACATCTGAACACTTTCTAACTTGAAAAGCTATTGTCATGTTTTATATGTATCATGGGGAAGCTTAGGAGAGTTATCCTTAAATGGTGTATGTGTACTTTATAACTAAACAGTATAACATCTCATATAATAAAGTCTGTGGTTGTCAACTGTGCTCTTCAGTGAATTGTATTTTAAGTGTTAACTGACAGAAGGGACAAGTCATGCATAAATCTTGCAAAAAATATTTTTTTTTGAGTGGAATTGAGGAACTTCATGTATAGTAATTTTATTTATTTATTTATTAACTTTTTGTATAGTAAGTGAAGCAGTTCTGTCTTTGGAAAAATACCTGCTTTGGGAATGGTAGCATTTTCTGACTATAAACAGGAGTTTTTTATGGGCCATCTCTACATCCTAGTCTGACCTGCTACCTATCGCAGTTCTGCTTCACCTAGGAGCTCACATACAAATTGCATGCCTACTGTGCATCCTAGTTCCCTATTTGTCAGCAGCAGCAGCTCTGGAAGGACTGGGCACTACTGGCTCAGAAGAAGGGAGGTGAATGTGACTGGAGGTGGAAGAGAGAGGGTGATGTAGAAGAGGGTGTATGTAGAAGAGGGAAGATCAAGGATGATGTAAACCCTGTCTTCACGGGCATGCCCTTCAATTGCCAGGGAAGGTACCTGCACTTGTCTCCAGCAGAGAAGCTTAAAGAACAATATGTTTGGATAAATCCTTTTTTTTTTTATTTTCCTAAAAGAGGGAGCTATAAAACATACTATAGTACTAATGTTGACTCTGGGGAGGTCAATGGGAGTTTCGCAGAGGCTTCTTTAGAACAAATTTTGCCCTTTCTGTGTACTTGTCTGACAGTATTTTCTTTGAGACGTATATCCGCAGTTACAAGTTTGTGATGGTAGCTCATGTGTTGTTAAGTAGTTTAAACTTTCTCACTTTGTAGTTATTAAAGTACTGCCTAGAGTTTGGAAATTTGAACTTCTCTGCTGAAGATACTTTCTCATATACTATACCAGGGACAGGCAGCATTTTTTTCTACTTGATAGTTATGTTAAAGAGCAGCAGTGTGCATTTGAATGTAGCAGGTCAAAAACTCAAATCCATTTACCAGCTAAGTGATCTCTTAGTTGTCCTGTGTGATTGTCCCACTGACAGTGTGACACAGCTGTGGTATCTAAGGACAATGAAGAAAGACATCTTTCTATATCTGAACTTGTTTCATCACTTCTGATTTTGATATTTGCATCCTTGATCAGATGAAAAGATTTTGCCCCTGGGAAAATAATATCTTGCTGCTAACTGAGGATTCTCACTTAGCATCGACATTGATTTTTGTTTCTGTTTGCAGTTGTTGAGCTTCTTTTCATATAATTATTTTTGTCTGTTTATGGGGTTGAGTTATCTTCTTGTAACTAATATCTCACAAGCCCATATGGTAATGTACATGTGCTAGCTATTGTTTTTTTCCTATTCTACTTTACAAGATAAGGCCATACTTCTCATCTTTTTTCGAACTATGCTCAAAGCACATTCTGTGTTGATGTGTGCCTATTTTTTTTAAAACACTTTGCATTTATGAGAGATGCCACAATGTAGAGGGCAAGCACAGATTCTGAACAGGTGAATACCCGCATTTCCGCCAGTTTTGCTGCTGATGGACTATTGCATCTTTGGCAGTTTTAGATCTCTGTCATGAATTCGTTTTATGTGGAAAAGGCTCCAGATTTATAAGCTGCCCAGGGTCCTATAAACACTGATTTCTATGCTTATTTATGCTTTACTTCAATGTGTAAGAGACAGTGTGCACCAATCATGGAATTTTATCTTTCCTTAAGTTTAAAATCACTGTATGCTGTTACTGAACTTCATTGTTACAGGATTGAAACATTTATCTTATATTCTTCAAAATAATTTTAAACATAGATTATTTGAAATGGACACCTGTTTTCTTATTTATTCAACACTTACATAATCAGGACTCAAACTTTTTCTAGTACACTTGAATCCAGTGCATAGGGTGGTTAATATGTGTTTTAGATGTCAGTTTTGCTTTCCGAATCACTTCTTGGTTTTGCATGTTGCTTCACCTTCAGACTTCAGCTGAAGGGTTCCAATACAGAAACAGAAGATATTTTTAAGGTTGCTCTTGGATAGATGCTCCTGGAAGCAGGAATTTTGGACCTATTTTGCTATATGTTCAAATGTTTCTGGATGCATCTCAGAACACACTTGTGCCAGTTCTGCAATGAGGGCTTCAAATTACAAGGATTAAAAGCTAATTGTGAACACCTTATTTACTGTTCCCTGCTTTGTTTGCTAAAGTTGGTTCACTTTTGCCTTCACCTTGAACACTGCTCTTACTTGTGTTTATGTA
This sequence comes from Loriculus beryllinus, assembly GCA_039877255.1. Taxonomy (NCBI): domain Eukaryota; kingdom Metazoa; phylum Chordata; class Aves; order Psittaciformes; family Psittacidae; genus Loriculus; species Loriculus beryllinus. The sequence continues at coordinate 17,276 of JBCJKH010071555.1, forward strand.
ACCAATCCTTTTCTTGCATGTGGTTGGCAGAGTAACTAAAAAGTATAATGTTGCTGTGTATTAAGACAGTTGTTTCCAGGGAGATACTTGTAGCATTCCCTTCTTGTCATTCTTGATGAGGCTGTCTTTGGAGCTGGAAATTCTTCCTATCTTTAGTGTCACTAGCTGAAATAGAACAAGCATCATATGCTGTATTTTGTTTAAAAAAGTTCTTGGTGTGTTATCTTTGACACTATTCCTTCTGTAATGTATTTTAAACGTAAAATTGTATTAGGAAATCAGAATGACTGAAGAGTCCATAAAGATGGAAGATCTGTTTCACAGAAGCAATGAGCAAAACCTTGTGGGTGAGGCTTTGCAAACTCTGGCTTTTTGCGCTTTCAGCTTACTTTAGATGACAATAGAGGATGAAGCTCATGCTTTCTGACTACCTGTGGAACCAGTGAAAAAATCCATTGCCAAGGGACAGACCTGGAGTGAATTAAATGAAAAATACTTTAGCTGAAACTAGTTGAAGTCAGTAGTTAGCAGTTAGCTTTTCTCTTTTGGCCTGGGCCTAAAGGTGTGGTTCTGTACATAAAATTTGCTTGTCTTGTGGGTAAAAAAATAAAACAAAGTTGTTTGATGTCTGTTTTAATAATGGATAATGTTCAGCTCCCTGGCTTGCGAAAATGTTATGCAAAACATTTCCTGTTTTCTGACGAGCTCCTTGGAGAAAGCTTTTGGCACTCCTTATCTGAGGAATTCAAACAGCTTCCCATCATGCTTTTATGACCTGCTTAATATACAGGGACTTGGAAGCAAAAGTGGATGTAAACCAGGTTTTAGGGAATGTGGTTTTATATATATATATATACATATATATTTTTTTATTTCTTAGTTTGCCTGAATTTCAACAACTGATGTGCTTTCCAGAGTCTGTCACTGCTTAGATCTTGTATTGGCTGCTGTTGATGGTAGCATACTCTCCTCCATTTCAAACAGAGGTTTCAGGTATCTCTAGTACAGCTCTCAAAAAATAAGGGACATCCCACCTCATCCTTCAAGTAATTTTGAAAATAAGATGCCTAGCCACTGAATGAGTTGGGATTATGGTAAGCATGTATATGTGCGCTTTTAAAGAGTTCTTCAGCTTGTCCCTTATCACTATACATCAACTTTTTTGTGATACAATAATTCTAGCCCTACTAGAACAGAAGAACCACAAGAACAGAAAATTCCAGTCTTATAAGAAATGAAGGTTTGCAGTATTTGCATTGATTTCTAGAAGAAAGAACAATGTCAAGAACATGCTCTATTAAGCTTTTAAGTGAGTATTTAGGAAAGTAGGAACATTCATGCTTGGTTTTGACCAGCAGCCCATTCATTCTGGGGTGCTGCAATGGCAGGGCAAGAACTAGGCATTTCATCAGCAATTCCAGAAACTCCAAAAGAGACAGCTGTTATACAGTCTTGTCCAGAACAAACTGCATCTCTTCTTCCTTGCTTGTGAGTGATGGATGGCATAAACCACAAGACTTTACTTACTCATACTGGTTTTAACATCTGCGCCTCAGTAACACTCGTGGCAATGCACCCTGCAGAATAATGAAGTATTTTCTTCTGCTTACTTTACTGTCTGGGTGCTTTGCCACACCAAACCAAACATGTGGTTCAGCCCCATGTAAGACTTGCAGATGTGACTCACTGAGATGCTTTTAGCCGTGGTGAACCAGAGGTGAGTTGTGAGGCTGCAAACGTTGTTCAGAAGGCCAGAGAAAATAAGCTATTAAAAGCTTTCTAGGATAAGTATGTATCTTGGGCTGAAATTAAGATTTGGAAACAATGCAAATTGTTTCAAGTTGAAAATGAAGAAGGCAAAAGTAGCACGAGCCAGTGATGGATGCAGTACAGATTCCTGCAGCTGTGCTCTAACTGATTGCAGGTTATTCTCTTTGTGCAATTTTCTAATTTTATTACACAGCCAACCTAACAAGCCAGAGTGATCAGTTAGAGCTGAAGCATGGATCCTGAAAGTGGTTTAAAAACAAACCAAAGGAAAGAGCCTACACTGTAGTTTTATTGTAATGGGCCAGAATAGAGGAGTGTGTGTGGGTGTGCAGTGGGAAAACTGACATGAAGGTGTAGGTTGCTCTTGCAGTGCAGGCCTTCTTCCAGCTCCCTCAGAGCTTCTTCAGTCTCCTGCAGAGACCCTAGTATTAATTTACATAGTTCAAAAGAAGTATGATCTGTTCCTCTATACCCATTACTCCCACCTTTGCCCTCTTGAATCTTTCTAAGCTTTGATTTGTAGGGATGACTGCTGCAAAGAGGCCATTTCTCCTTCTGTGGAAGCTGTCCTGTGCATGGCACACTATGCAACAAAGCTCAGTGCTCTGCAGTGACTAAAGCAGGGACAAGTGGGAAAATCTTTCCCCAATTCTGCTAAATCTGTTGCTAAAAAACACGCTGTGACAGCCCTTCTCAGACATATATGAACACTGGGGATACAGGCTGATCCTGTGTGTTGCTTTCCTCTTTATGACAAGTTATTGCCATTCTGTCCCATTTTTATCTTTATTGGTATCTCTGTTTATGATTTTAAATGCATATTATTAAGGCTAGGACTCTCTCACACCAGCCTGTGCTTTCACTCAGAAAGACCGGCATAGGCAGAGAACTGTGTCACAAGCTGCCTGAACACAAATGGCCCCCATTGACTGCGAGGCTAGTGGTAGATGTCCTCAGGGAGGACTAGAGGATGTCCTGATAGCTTGATCATCAGGATAAATGCGGTTTTTAGAAGCTAGTGCTCAAGTGATGGACATGATGAGTTATGAAATATCAATGGAGTCAGCAGAGAGCAAAAGTTCTTAGGACAGGTATGGGCTAAAGCCTTGCAAAAATCATTCATGAAAACATTGCAAAGTAGATGGGTTGCTGTTCCTGGGGATCATTTTCAGCAGCATGTGAGTAGCTGTAAACAAATCTTGGAGGCTAGAGCAGACAGACTCTTGTTTAAGAGTAGTATAACATTAGCAATTATAATCCATGCCTCTGCCTGGTAAGGGGCCTCTGGGACTTGTAAAACTGTTTTCCGAATGTTGCATGAGAAAAATCATAAATCAGCTGTGCTGGTGTACGATGACTGTTACAAGTCATGAGATGTTTTTATAAAATTACAAGCATGGAGTTTTCCTCATTTGCCCTTTGAACTTGAAATGTTGCTGTTCATAGTGGGCTTAACATCTTCTCATTTTAACTTTCTGATCATGGAGTGGGAGGGGGGAGTGTGTGTGTGTGTGTGTTTTCTTGTAGCCCCTGCTATTCTCTCCCAGAAATCTTGACGTGTTGCATGCTAAAAGAGCTGGGGCTTCAGCATGAACACCCCCATGTAAGGTTTGTTATAAAATTGAAGGAAAAGACAGTATTTCAAAGTCCTTTAAGGAAAACTTTAGAAGCTCTTATTTTTGTGTAAGATTCCTTTTAAGAGGCTTCTCCAGTGATCTCTTAAGAGGCTGGGATATGTATTATGCTTTAGTCTTTGACAGTGTATTTTCAGTTATTAAAATATTGGTTTTTTTTGAGGTCATTGTAGTCTGCTGTAGAACTGCTAGTTTGGGCTTTAAATGAAAACTCAGACTGGCAGCTAAGTGCCCATCAGGCAGCTGCCTGATTTCTGGCTACTTAGAAACCCTACTCTTTCTACCTTAATTTTTCTTGCAACTCCATATCTATGTGTGAGTTTTACTTAAGTTCAGCTCTCTAGCATCCAGTCTAAGCTGGTCTACTGGATTCCCTCTGTAGGTAATAGAAAGAGATAAGCACCTCCAGACAGTGTTTTATCTCAGAAAAGTGAGATAAATCAGCTTTTGAAGATGCATATCCCTTCCCATTGACAATAGAGGAATCCTAGAGAGGTAGTTCAGACTTGATGTCTATCTTTAGGCGGCTTAAGTTACGCAGGATATTTACTACTTGGGTGTTTTTGAATTGAACTTTCTAGCTAGGGACCGATAGCAAGGGAAGCAGTTCTTCTAACCCAGTACCTTGGCAAACTATTGACCCTGAGTGAAGCTTCAGGTGTTTCTGCAAAGGCTGGCTGAGCTGTAAAGTGGGCTGAGAGGCTTACTATGAACAACAGCTTACCAGAGGGAAGGAAGATGCTCTCATGACTGCAGCACTGGTTTAGAGAAATGTGCGTTCAGCTCCCCTGTGCAACTCCAAACTGACCTGGGGCTCAAGTCACACATCATTGCCCAGGTGGACAATAATATTTTCCCTTTCTGAAAGAGTTGTTTGAGGAGTTAAGACTCTGAGGTGCTAAGAACCCACAAAACTGGGAACAACATAAGTAACTGGAGAGGCAGAAATAGGAGTACTGTGAGTGGGCAGGAGCTGTGTGTCGCTAGCCCAGACTTGCAGATTCTTTTTAATAGCAGGGATCACATCCTTATAGAAATGAGAGCCTCCCCAACCCATTTATAGCACATCCCTATTACAGCTAGAGATTGCTTGCAGCAAAATTAAGAAAAGATGACTTTGAAGCTGCCCATGATGGGAGGCAGCCACTGTTGACAGCAGGTTGCATGTGGTGCTTTGCATCAGATCTCTATAGGCACTGGACATGTACCCCCTTGGCTACCACCCCTCAGTGCCAGCACTGATCTCATGCCCAGTTATCGCTGTGTGTGCCATGAGGGAGTGTGTTAGCCTGAGAATGCTGCACAAGCGATCATTATTATTTCTTTTTTATTATTTCTTAGTGGAGAAATGAACACAGGCTTTTCTTCTTAAGAATATAATAAGATCAGAATACACAGAAAAATAAGTGTGTGAGTACGTAAAAATTACTACTGTATATGCATCTGCTTCCATTTGCTCTTATGGTTGAAGATTTTCAGGTCTAAATCCCATGACATTATACAGTAGAAAGAACATTTTCACACATTATTTTTTCATGTATTCTTTTTATCATCAGGACCTCTGTAAGCCCACAAAGCTGCTGGAAACAGATAGATTCTTTTCAACTTCTGTATATTATTTTGTAGTCACAGGAAACAAAGGGAGGGGAAAAAAGTGAAAACAAGAATGTATTAAAGACTGCTCCTTCATTTTTATTAACGTTAAAGCAAGAGTAACTGCCTTGCAGAGTATTAAAAAACCAAAACAAAATCCAAACAAACCCCCCAAACTACAAACTACAACCAACCAACGTCCCCCTTCCACCCCCCCCCCCCCAATCTATCATCCTGCATTATCCAATAATGCCTTTTACGTCTCTGTAGATAATTTAAGTGGATCCTTGACATTCAAGAGGTGTGCTTTCTGAGGAGGGGCAAGTGCAAAAGATTAACGAATCTTACAAATAAGAGAGTCTAAAGGCTGGATCTCAGACCATTTAAAGGTGTTTCCAAACCCAATATAATGTGAGAGAAGTGCCGTTTTTTACACTAATCTTGACAAAGGTACAAAAATGTGCATTAAGAAATTAGTAAATTCAGTATGTAAGAGCAAAAAATATCTAACATGACTGGTGATAAGAGTATGCAAAAATACTCTCACAGTCCAAAATTCTGGATCACATTAGTAATAGCATACTAGCCAAAATCACAACTCCTTTTTTATAATTAAAATACCTAAGTGATATCTGTGTGATCCACTTTTTCTGTACTAGCGGGAGATAATACAGAGCGAGCATTTATGGGCAAGTGTATCAAACCAATAGCAATAAGTGCGACTACCCACTAGATGTCACTCCTAACCTGGCAAAACAGCTGCCACTGCCGAGCTTCTAGGCAACAGGCTATTAATTTATAATAAAAGGTATCTGACAGCTTTATTCTGATGAATTATGGGAATCCAAAGCATAATTCCAAGTCTGGTTTATAAATTGTCGTTGATTTTAATGTTCTTTGTAAAGTTGTGGCACGCAACAAATTTTCCTGCCAAAAGCTGTTAAATAAAGTCATCCTTTGCTCCGAATAGTGTATTGAACTTGTTAGAGTGATGAGCGGAACGAATTGATGGTTGTCCATAAACCATTTATGACGGAATGCACAGCAGCAATTCAAACAATTACTGAATGCATTTATTATAGTATTGTGTGGTTTTTTTTTTTTTTTTTAATGTTAAACTGAACCGAGAGGAAAGGCACAGGTAATAGACAGTAGCAGTTCCACGCTGTTCTTTGCCTGATGCTTCGTCTTGAATGACACATGGCTGGGGCTGCTGCGGGATTTCTGAGCAGCACATCTGCCTCCTCCTTGGATTTGTCTTGTTTCCTGGCATAAGAGATCTGGTACTATTAAAGTATTTTTTCACACCCTTTGGAGACAGACAGTTATTGTAAAGACAAGCTTATTTTCCTTTCTGAACATTAACTACAAACTTTTGTATTTTCCTGAAAAGCTTACAAAATTTATAATATTTACAATTAATTTTAAACTCAAATTACTATTTTTTGGATAGTGTTATCTGTGGAGCCAAGGCTGTGGAAAATGTACTTTTTCTCATGTAATATCTACCATTTAACCTAGCAATCACACAAAGTCACCTATGGGGAAAAAACACCCCAACAAATCACCGACAAATACATTTCCAAACCTTAAGCCTTTATTTAGCCCTGAAATGAGACCAAATTCTTCTTAGCGGGTTGAACAGCTAGCAAGTGTGCAAGCAGTTTGGACATGGAAAGACACAAAGACTGTTTTAAAAACAAAAAAATCAGGTTGCTTACATGATACTGCTATCCAAAAATAGAAACTGGAGGTGCTAGAAATCTTGCAAGTAAAGCCTGGTAAAGTTTTGCAGCACCATTTTGTAGAGACAGGGACAGATCCCCAGATTATATAAATCGATATAGTTCAGACTTTGGGAAAAGAAATAGTTTACAGAGTTGAACAGAGGGAGCTAAGTATGTTTTATCAGTTCCCTAAAGCTACATGTACGCATACTGCTATGCTTGATTAAAGGAATTATAACCTTAAACTTTGAGAACTATGTCCCTGTTTTCTGAAATCGTGGCAAGGTTTCAGTTCGCATGTGGAAAACCAGATGAAGCAGTTCTTGCCTGGTATTTTTGCTTTTTGCAAAAGCATAACTGAACAAGGAATTTTCTGGGTTTTACTTATTCATAGAACTGCCATTTACAGATATACAATATCAGCCTTAAATTTGAATGTGTTTGGTCCGAGAAGCTGCCACAGTGTGAGTAATATGCACCAATTTTTTTCTGAAGAAAGTATAACGAAAAGGTGGGAACAAAAATAAAGGAACAATTAGAAAGTTTTTGTAAAGCTGACTCCTACCGACAGCTTCTCTGGAAGCATTGAGGTCTGACATCTAAACACTGTGTTTACCAACATTTCAGAATGCAGCCTATAATCCATGTATAGTTGTTATTTTAATAATGCTTTTTATTGCAAGTTACAGACAAACAGACAAATGCTTGAATAAAGGCTACACAATGTGGCTTGTAGGTATGGACAGATGTTGACACACTTCAAAAGCTTTTAGTTGTATAGCTTCAAAATACATTTGGATTTCAGTTCTGCCACACTACAGCAGTGAGGGGGAAAGATTTGTCAGTATACATTTATGCAAATTTTTAGTGTATGGGAGGTTTTGGTAAATATGTATTAGAGCTGAAGTTTTTGAATGCGCTGTTACTGAATACTGCTCGCCTTTTTCTGGTGCGACTCCTAGTTCTAGCCCTCAGCAGCTACCTCTGGGCACTGGAAGGTACTGCAGTGCTGGGGAAAAGGAGACGCTTTGTTGTTTTGGGGAGAGGGGGAAGTTTGTGCTAATTCTGAATGCTTTGCCAGTAATTCTTCTGCACTAGGGATTGCAACAGAGGGTAGGTTTGTGCAAACCCTTTCTAAAATCCCTGCAAGAAAATACGGCTGATTCTCCAAATTTAACATCTGAAAACTAAATAAACAGAACCTTCAAATCCTTAGACATCTAACCATCTCTGGCAAAATAAACAAAACCCACAAAGCAGACAGGTTGAGTGAGACATGATTTCTAGAATCTGTGTGTCTGAGGAGTACTTGGAAGTATTAGATCTCACTTCACTGTGTAGCTTTTAAAGGAAACGGCTAGGGCAAGATCGGCAAGTGGTGTAAATCATCTTTGTTTCTTACATACTGGTGAAGCTAGGATGATTTACTCCAGCCAAAGCTCTGGTTTCCCTGAATACAGTCAGATTTGTTTGTAAGTCTTTCAAGTTAAGGACAAAAAAAAAAAAAAAAAAAAAAGAAAAAGAGATTAAAACCCTTTTACACGTGCTTTTCCATTGCATGTCAAAAAAAGGGAGGAAAAAAAGAAAAAATGAAAGGACCCACTAACCCCCCAAAAAAACCTGAAAAAAATGTTCCACACAATTTTTATGGGACCTCTGAGGACCTTGAATTTTTAAGTAATCTTTTTTGATGATTTTAGACAGACCATTAAGCTGAGGATAAAAGTCCCTCTGTTCAATATCTGGATACATTAAGCATTAGGCTTAAAATTTACAGCTTTCATTTTGACAAGGAAAATGGCACGTTTGGTCTCAAGTGCTACCTTGAACTGTTTTTCAACATTAAGACAGGTTGTCAGTCCGAGGGGAGGTCTGTGCACCAGTGTCAGCTGCTGCTGCTCTTGCTGTGTGTACATGCAGAGATAGAGAGATGCGACATTGCTGCCCATCAAGAGCTGCAACTCGAAAATGCTTTGTATTTTTTAAAGAAAAAAAATATTACACTGATCCAGAGGAAGGCAGAAAACAAATGGGGTGTCATTCTGACTGCAAAATCCAAATATTTGAAAGAATCAAAGACAGAGGAAAAGGAAAATCAAGAATCATATTTCTGAGAAAGCTGTGGGGATTAGAGTAATGAGGAGTTTGACTTCCAGTTTTCCTGATGCTGTTATTCCAAAACTACTTTCTCTTCCCAATGTCTATGAGGATATTTTACCAAGCAGAAACTGTTTTCAATTTTGTTCTCTGAAAAAGAGACAGAAAAGCAGACACATTTATTGGAGGTGTCTTCAGCTTGTTAATCAGGAATATTCATCCAGATCTGGTTAGGAATTGCAGAGGGATACTTCTGCTGCATTATACAAGGCACAACTGCATACAGCTGGTTTTAGTAGTATTTCACATGGGGAGAAAAGCTGACCAGGCCATTCCGTAATGGAGGACCACATTTGCTGTCTGTAGGTATTTCTTCTTCTGAGGTTTACCAAGTTCTTTTGGTTTGGAAGATTACTAGGACCTTGAATAATCTCACTAATTTTACTGATGGAACAGGGAGGTAGTGTCCATTCCATGTGATGGTAACCCCATGCAGGATCACATACTTGTCTTCGGGGAGGTGCAAGTGTCTCTGTTGAAGAGTGTGCCCACCTTGCATGCAGGTGGCAAGCCAGGCTTGGTGGACAACATCACAGTATGATAACTGTTTTTGTTTTAGTGAGGCAAGTTTTGAAGCAAGTTTCCAAAAAATTATTTTTTTGATGGTACTGGTGAAAAGAAGAGTTTGTTCCAAGAAGAGGTTAGCCTTTTGTCGCTTGGCTAAAGTCAGTGGGTTTAAGGGAACAGAAATGAATCTATTGATTGACCTTTATTCAAATGAAAGTAGAACTTGAAAGTAAAATAACTGTTGAAAAACGCCTCTGGGGTTTTCCCGTGTGAGTAGAGCCAGCAACAATGGCCAGCGTATATGTTCTGGTAGCGGTCACAAATCTCAGGGCAAAACTCCTTGGATAACTGCAGTATCTCAGAAAGATCTCCAGTACCTACAGAGCTGCATCCTATTTAGCTATGGGAGGCAACATGTGATGAGGCCACAAAAGCAAGCATATGACTGGTTTGCTGGTATTACTCTGGTTTTATTGTCCCTGTTTTTATTAACTTCAAGTGTCTTGTGATATAACCAATACTTGAAAAGAAGGGCAGGGAACAAAAGGAGTGGTTGTTTGTTTATTTGTTTTTATTTTTTTTTTCTTGGAGGCAGTGAAATATTAACTCAGTGCAAGTACACTAGGCTGTTGTCTGTGATTCTTCACACAGTCAAGAAAGAGCTGACCTACCACCACAAACACCACTCACATGTTTTTCAAAGACATTAAATAGGAAAATATAATCTCTCAAGTCACAAGAGAGCTGAGAAAGCGAGCCGTAACAGGGTCAATTAAACAGGCTTAATTACGATGGAACTTGTGAGCACTTGCCACCCTTTGGGTTCAGGCTTGCAGTCCAATTCAGGATTACAGATTGGGTCAGATGTGTGAATACTTCCATGCAGAAACTGTGATTTGATGATCAATAATTCAATGTAAAGATCACTTGCTGTGTTTCCTTTATTTCTAAAGCATGTGAGAAAATACCTAAATGTTTTTAAAGTCAGCTGGGCTTGATGAACTTCTTCCTGGGTTGGATGCAGTAGTCTCAGGGCTGTCACTGTCTTGTCTTTGAGAACTGGATGAGACAAGTCTTGGGGCAGCCATGTGCTGTGTCAGTATTTGCATGGGAAGAGTAAAATTGCTAGAGCATTTTGGTCCTGTTGTCTTTCCTCTAACTCCCAGAAAAATTCTGGAACCAATAACCAATGGAATTGTAAGCACAGTGAAGTTAACAAGATGAGTAGACACCAATGGATTTGTCAAGAACAAACCATGTCAAACCAATCTAATTTCCTTTTGTGACAGGGTATCAGATCCTGTAGATAAACAAAAAACAGCAGATGTCACATTTTCACTTTTGTTAGGCTTTTGACACTCTTGCTTGTGACATTTTGATAAGTATGCTAGGGAAACCTAATATTGGTAAAATTACTGTAGATTGGGCACAGCATCAATTAGAAAGCTGAATGCAGAGAACTATCAGGGGCTTGCTGTCAAAATAAAAAAGTGAATTGAAGGTGTTCTGCGGGAGTCTGTCCTGAGTTCAGGACTATTCAATATTTCACTTGCAATTTGGGTGACAAAACAGTGCATGCTTATTAAATTCCCAGATGACGTGGTGCTAGGGGAGACTAAGAGTACTTTGGAGAAATGGATTAGAATTAAAAAATAGCTCCCATCAAAATGGATTCATAGTCTGAGAGAAATTAAATGCCTTTGACGGAAGTTCTACTGAACAGGATCCGAGATACACAGTGGAGCATAAGCCAAACAGAAGCTAACACTCTTATGCTGTTGTGAAAAAGGGAAACGTCACAGTAGGATGCATAGAGGAGTAAAGCCTACGTGACCTATGAAATTTTCCTGCTTTATTTAGCATTCATAACACCTCAGCTTTATTGCTGTTTTTGCTTTTAAGTAGTGTAGTTCCAGAAAGATGTAGACTGACTGGAGAAAATCCAGAGGAGTACAGTGATAGTGATCAGAGGTCCAGGAAATGTGACTGGCAAAGGAAGAGTAGATGAATTATTTTCTAAGATAAAACAAGGATTTGGTGGGTGCATGTCAAATGTATGCAACTACATAAAAGCAGAGGGAGCGTGCAGGAGATGTGGGAGCTCCACCATTTGGTCTCTTACAGAAAAGTTAGACAAACATCAGGAATGATACCGGAGGAGCAGACCCTGACTTGAGACAAGAACAGAAGCAAGATGACCCTGCAAGTTCCCTTCCAGCTCTGTTCATCCATGATTCTTTGAAAATGAGCATGCATAGTCAGGAAATTCGGAGTCAGAGTTAAGTAAAAAAGAAAGCAAAGATATGGAGAAAGAAGAATATTCTGAGCAAAATTATGATAACCGAAGGCTCTGAGACAATGGCAGGAAAGGAAAGGGCAGTTTAATGGGTGCTATCATGGCTTTAACTAAATTGGAGCTTTCCAAAGTCAGCCAAGATTTTGCCCTGTGTCATTGACTGCTCTAACTGAAAGACAAAGTGATATTACAGCATTTTTTTTTAAGACTTATACAGGTCTCGTATCCTGCTGCCACTGCTGAATTCCTTTACTGTTAATGCTATTTGAAATGTAAGTGACCTTTTCTCTCCTGGGTGTATCCATTCTTCAGACACGCACAGGTTCATACTTCTCTTTTTGCCAAGTAGAAGATACTTGTCTGACTTCAAAATATGTGTAAGATGAAGCATGACTCATTTTGCTTTTTCTCCCACAAGCAATTGTTATCATTCTTCTTTTTTTTTTTTTTTTTTGCATTCATATTTCAGCTACATCTGAAAGCTGTTTTGTACGTTTTTCTTCTTTTTGTTTTTGTTTGTTTGGTTTTTTTCTTAGTCTGTAAATCTTCATACATCACATAGGAGCTAGCTTCTCATCACTATCTCACCCCAAACAATAAAATTAGTATGGAACACCTGACCTAATCAACAGGATATGGATTTGGGGCAAGTGTATGTCATTTCCCCCAGACTTACTTTGACACTTAATTTCAGACCAGAAGAAGGTGTTTTTCCCTGTGTAGGACTTTTTGTCATGAACCCTCTCCTGCTGCTTTCTGGAGCTTTGCCAGCCTTTTTGTTTAGCAGATTCAAAAAGGGATTAGACAAACACGTGGGCACCAGGTCTTTAAACATATGCAGAAGGAAATGGTCGGGTAAGTTCCTTCTAACCCTGTTGATACAGTAGTTAGCAGTGCCAGGAGAGTGCAAGGAGTGTGGGTGGCAGTAGTGGCCTAGCTGGCACGCTCTCCCTAAACAACATATACTCCTGCTGCTGTCCTGGGCTTCATGGACCACAGGGGGTCCCAGCAAGTCATTTCTTAAGCTCTCATATCTCACCATCCTTGAAAATTCAAGGGAGGCCCTCCTTCTCTCCCACATTTCCTCAGCACACAGGCTGCAGAATGGATAAGACAGCACTGAACATGGCTGAGATGATCTGAATCTCAGTATCTATATTAACTGCAAATATAGTTATACGAAAGACACAAAGGTGGCTTTCCTACAGCTCAGCAGCAGAGTGTTTATCCTAGTTGTCTTAAGTGGCTTGATTTGGGGATTATGCTCTGAGGACATTTGCAAGCATGGGACCTCCATGTGAAATAGGCCTGTTTCCTGGAAAAGGCTAGGGGCTATAGCGTTAGATGGAAGCCTCATAGAGACAGGATTGCAGTTATGGCCAATTGTTGGTCATTTTGATATTTAGAAAACCTTTGGATTGACTCATTTCAGGATTACCCAAGTTCACACAGGTAATGCAATAGGAGTCATTACATAGCACTGAAAAATCAGGGGCACAGTGACATATAGGACACAGAGGGGCTAACAGTAATCTATTATTTCTGAAAAGAAACCTTTAGGTCTGGCATGTCTCTATCTAAAAGCAGAGTTTGGAAGTTTTAATTTAGCACATATAATTATTGCAGAGTACGAAATACTATTGAGTAGCATTGGTATTATTGACTGTGCAATTGTGGTCATGGCTCTGTCCTACTCTCTGATTATGAGCAAGGACAGAAAAAATAGGATCCCTAATCCAAAGAGGGTAATATTTAAAAAAATCCCAACTTCCTAAATTCTGTTTTCAAAAGTGAGTCAGGTGCTTAGGAACCTACACTCCATTGAATTTCAGCTCCCTTCTGAAAGCAGGATGGATATGTATTATCGTTTTAGAATATATTGCAAACAGTGGGAATAAGTTCAAGCACTCCATTTAAAGGCAAGTGCTTAGCTGTCTGGAAGTTTGTATGTGCCATCCTGTTCCAGACGGGCAGTTGTAGGAGAATAAAATAACAGAGAGTGTTAGATAGCAGATGAGCCTAACTGAGTGCTCTGAATCACCAAAATCAGTGAGGTAAAACAAAAAGTATGAGTAGTTATTACTGTCCAGCTACCTATGCTTTACTGTTTGACAGTTTTGTTCCCGACAGCATTAAGACAAGTGGTCCTCACAGGGAAAGGCAACTGGAGAGGCTGGAAAAGATTTCTAGATCCCAAAGGATATTTCATAAGAAAAGGTGGGCTTGGAGATAAAGCTAAGCAAAAACTGGCAGAAATGGTAAACTAAACTGGGTGTAAGGAGGGCAGGGTATGACAATGCTGATCACAGTTTTCTTTAAACTGTGGGTCTCCATCATGGTAAACCTTTCCACGCTGTAAAGGACAGGAAAATAGGGGCAGGGGAAATGGCCTGTAAGTGAGAATGGACATAGAAACGGTAGTGTCAGAAAAGCAGAGAGCGATTTTTCAAGGGACGAGAACAGGAAGAAAGTGGGAAACTGAGATTTTTACCTAGAGCTGATAACATTGAGATGGAAGAAGAATTTGAGAAAATTAAAAAGGAAGAGGAGAGAACTTGGAAAAAGAAGGCATGCTTGTGGGAAAGTCAAGAGGAGAGGAACTTTGGGCTGGAAACTTAAGTATTGGAAACATGTAAGTTAAAATGATTGACATAACTCAGTGAGTCAATCCTTCTCTACCTTCACTGGGATTTAAATATATCATTACACATGTCCTTCCTGTATTCTATTACTGTTGTCTCTTCATTTGATGAACTGAACTGCTGTGATTTTTCTAAAATTTGACCAGTGCTGGATTACTAAAGCCAGAAAACAAATATCTCTCTCACAAGCATGCCAGCTTTTTAGATTGTTCTTACAGCAACCAGCATGAAACCATGATGCTTTTTAGGAGATGTTTGCAGTACAGATTTGTGGCAACTCTGGACAAGACAGCAGAAACAACAGCACATACCCTCTAACTTGCATTTGAGCAGTTGTTAACTACCACCCTGAGCAAAGCATTTGTTTGCTTTTCTCTGTGGCTTTATTTATATATTTTTTTTTAATTATTTCATTGAATACAATATGTTTGTGCTTTGGACAAAAAGCTGGGGTCAGTTGGAGGAGTTTTAGTGGGCTGATCATCAGTGCTAAATAGCAAAGAAAAATCAACTTCAAAGCAAAATGCATTTCGATAAAAAATGAAGAGGAAGGACATGAAGAGTTTACTAAGGAGGTAGAATGAGAGAGAGAAATAGCTAGAGTTAACAGTACATTGTTCCTGGTGTTTTTCAGTAGGTAAATCCAAAGTGTGGGAAACTGAAGGTTTTAGAAGCTGTGTCCTTAATTAGTGGGAAATCATTATTATACAGGCTGAGCAGTTTAGAGCACTATTAAATGATGCAGGTCTCCATCTTAGTGATTGGCTTAACTCCAGGTGATTATGTGAAGAAAACACGACCTCACATATTGTAACTAATTAAGCTTTACAGTATAATTCTGAGGGAATAGAAAAAAATGTATTTATTTTAGGTGTGTATGAACTAAGGAAACACACTTGTATATTGCCTGTGGTCACACAGTGATTCAGACAAAGAGTCCTGAATGGAAATTAATAATGGTAACTGTTCTATGATCCTCTTCCAGTCACTAGGCAGTTCTGCCTCTCACTAGTGCTATGTAGTATCTTCAAACAAATCCCAGTTTTGAATATTATAATAGGATTTTCAAAGAAATTTGCAGGAGTTAACCATTCATAACCCAAAGAAATTCAAAGACTCTGGCAGCTTTGGAATTCCAGCTTCAATTCCTGAAGACGGCAGTTATGTCATTCTTTTAAAATGCTAACGGGGAGTTTGTGAACCTGGGTAGTGCACCAGGCTGATAGACTATTTGAACCACTTGTTTGTAAGCATTTCTACCCACTAAAAGGGCAGGACTATTATATCTTTTGAGGAGACTTTTTATTAGCTCAATACTTCTTATACTGCATCAGTACTTTCACTGGTGCTACTGGATCTTTAATATTACCCATTTCATTGCTTTAGTGACATCGTGAATCTTTTCTGATGGAAATGATAACAGGAAAGATAACAGCTTGTACTGCAAGGGACATATTTAATGATTCAGAGAGTCTCATCCAGATCAGTTTAGTGCCTTATTGGTGGGTGCAAAGCAGGGTAGTGTATCTGAGTTGATACTATTTATAATGGCTCATGTTGATGTATTCAGAAGCTGGAGATGTCAGATTTTCAGCAGATGAAAGGTGGGTCTGTATACATATATATATGTATGTATATTTCTGTTTGGCTCTGTAAGAATATAAATGCACTGCTTTTTATTCTAGTCTTTGGACAGCAGTAATAGAGAAACCTTAAACAAAACAGAGCCTTTGCTTGATGGCAAACACTGCTCCTGGAAGCATGACTTGCCTGAAGAAGGACAGAGAACAAAATAAGTTGCTCCTGTAGGAGCAATAAAAGAGAGGTGAGTGAAGAGATGAGTCTCCTGCAACCCAGAGAAGGCTCCTAGGTAGCCTTCTTTTTAAGGAATTAATCATTGGCAAACTGGTACACATGCTGTTTGAGGCAAAAGAGTTAGTGAGAGAGCCTACTGTCATAAATAGGTTGCTTGTAGAAAGTTTCAGTGGGAAAAATTGTGTGGAGCAAGAAGAGACAATAACTATGGACACTCTGAAGGAGCACACAAAGACTGCGCTGTGGTAAGGAGCAGCAAGCCTACCTGCACAAGTTCAACATTTGTGTAATTCTCTTTTCCTGTGCATGCAGCTGCCTTTGATGACACATTTATGACTCATTCTTCTTTGGCACTGGCATCTACACTGATTGCTCCAAAATCTTATTCGTGGGAGACAGTTTTCCAGGTTCTGTGTTGTTCTAACTTTAAACCCCTACCTGCTGTAAATGTTTCTAAATTGGGCTTCCTGCTAAGGAGCAGAAAGTACAGATAGGTAGCTAACAAGTTTTGCAGGTGGATTACAGGTCAGCCTTAGCACTGTATTACCCATGTTTCATCTCACCGGTTGGCATATCTTTCTCTTCCATTTTTCCCTTACATGTAAAATATTTAAGTGACTTTTTATTTTCAAGCAGGTTGAACACTGTAATATCATTTCTGTTCATGGACCAGTGAGCACTCCAGCTTGTCAGTATTCAAATTACTATCAAACTGTTTAGTACCTGTCTAATTAAAACAGAACTCACTTGCTGATCTCTTCATGCTAGACCAAATTAAATCCTAATAGGAAAAGTGATATATCACTTAGATCAAAAGAAAATGAATTACTATAACATAACCATCTCTTTTCTACCTTTTTTTCCTCCCTTTTTCTAGAAGTGGGGGAGGGGAATGGCAGGCAATTCCTGTTTTCAGATAAAAACATATGTACTGTTGCAGTCTTCTGATGATTCCCTGTACTAGTAAAATCCTTGCATTTTACTGTAGAGAGATGGAAATTTCCATAGCTGAAATGAAGCAGAGTTCTAGAGATGGAGCATGGGGAGGAGAAAAGGAGGTGGCTGGCAAACAGAGGAAAAGAGCATACTGGGGAAAGGGAACGTGCCACTAGAATGTTTTCAGCCAAATGGAGGGACAGCTTTTGCAATTGCTTTGTCGATTAAAGCAGGACCGATGCTCTGTGGAAGTCCCCAGTTCTCTAATTTGGTTCTATTAAACTGTTCAATTATCCTAGGGGAAGGGGCTGTCCTAGTCTGTCAGATACTCTTGGGTTATTGGTAAGAACAGAATAGAAACTATCTCTGTTTTCAGTCTATTTGCATAGTTCTTCCTAGAGCAGAATAGTCTGTTCTTCTTCCGTCAACAAAGGGACCACTTGTCTTTGGGTATTGACTTGTTCTATGAGGCCTCCAATTCTTTTCCCTTCTTTCTACTTTTTTTCTTTTTCCCTTTCCCTGACCCTTCCTCTCACTGAGTTGTAGCACACTTGCCTCTGGCTAGGAATATTAATGAGCATTTCTTTTCAAGAGCTTATGCAGATTCCACTCTGTGAATCAGCTGGCAAGAGGTGCTGTCCAAGTAACTTACCCAGAGTAGGGCCCAGGGGCAGAGTGTATGAGTGCATGGCATGCCTCATTCCCAGTGTGAGAATAAAAGGTCAAAGAGTCGATTTTCAATGTGGGGTGCCTTGTATGGTATGGATGGCTCAGACAGAGCCCTTCATACAACAAAGGTTATTTAAATAACTACAAATTAGGAATGGCTCCTAAAAATGTAAATTTGCATCAGGGCAGGGACCTGAGTGGCTCAGGTGGTTCATTATTAGCTGCATGAGCCTTTTTCTTTTGCTAGTTCAGATCTGCTCCAAGTCAGAAAAGACAGAGTGTTAAAACTGTCTGTGTTGGGTTCACTAGCAGGCATGAAATTAATTTAGTTGGCTAAATGGGAACACATTTGCCAATAGAAGACTCTTGACCACATTGCACACTTCCACTGTAGGTAGATAAACTCAGTTAATGAAAATTAAAAAATCCTGAGCAGCCTAGCTGACAGAAATGAAGCACTGAAGTCTCCTAGAGAAGATGGACCACTTGAGATGAGGGATGTCAGGGTGAGAAATGTGCACAGCTTTGCATTTGAATACAAATTGCTCTCTGTTCTCTATTAACATAAAGCCATGCATACGGTCCTCTGGATCCTTGTGTAATCTTGAGTTTGATGGTGGTGGTTCTATGTCATAGACCTTTTCTCAGGCTGTGGCTTCTGCTAGCAAGACTCAGACTTAAATTTAATGAGATTTCTACTAATGTTGTTTCAAGCCCTATACTGAAACCAATAAAATTAAACTTCTGGTACTAAATGAGTTAATTTTTCCCAACTCACAAACATGAGTCATTGCTTAAAAACCTGCATTATTTGGAAGGGAGGCAAGAGAACTCTGTAAAGTCTTTGTAGCCCAATGCTGGAAGCTATTGTCCATTTGGGTGACCACTCCTCAGGCCCATTCACACAAAATTACTTGACCTAAAGCTCATTGCACTTTCACAGTTAGCAGACTTGCTTCAATTAATGACATAAGTTCTCTTCTGACAGAAATTACTCTCTGGTCCTTTCCACTATTTCTCCATCACTTTATGAGCTGGCAGCACAGGGCTCCTCTGATTTTGGGAACCTTTGCTCTGGGTTCCTTCCTGGGCTTTATGGTTGCACTGGGCCTTGGTTGCTTCCACTGCCTACTCACAGTAAAAGCTTTGTGGTTGGATACTTGGGACATATGGGCATCCAGCTTTGCTAGGACGAGTATCTGAATAGATAACATTTTTGCTCTCGTGGAGTCATCTTTGATGAGTTACTTGGATTCCCTTCTGTTTCTGCATTTCTAAAATGAGGGAAAAGTTTTCACAGTTTGTCACTGTTCTTTGCTAGGATTTTCTGCCATCCCCATATTCTAGAAATGAAAACTATTATTATCTCAGCATTTTAATAAAATTTACCAACTAGCCTGGATAGACAGAGCTTTTAAAATATTAAATATTTAGAAAATATTCAGTAGGCATGTCATGTGTGGAGAATAAGTTTCACAAATGCCTTTAGTGTTAGTTTAATGTTCTGACTTTTGCTGGAGCAAAGATAAGCTAACATAAAGAACTGATTACACTAAAGAAAAATAATCTCTGCATTGTAGCTATAATAGAAGGTACAGCAAACAATGTCGGAAAAGTGACTAAAAACCATGGTGGGAGTTCAATGCAGCATGTGAAATTTGGGTGTCTGCTGGAAAGGTAGAGATTAAACATGTAAGAAGTTAGAGACTATGGGAGAAATTTCCGTGATGTAACCAGCTCTTTCCTAAGCTGATTTTGTTCTTGTTGTACTTGAAAACCTCAAACTTCCTTCCCTGTCTTCAGGACATAGTTCTCTAAGGAAAATGGTTTCTTTACTCCTACCCCAGATTCTTCAGCCTATGATTCAGTTACTCTTTGTGGAGTGCCAGGAGCATCTTAACTGAAAGGCACTTTTGTAGGTGCTATGGATTTTAGCTGTCAGTGTAACATACCAGAATGAAATGACTCTAAAAATATTTCTTAGCATGACGTAAATATACTGTAACTGATCATGGCACTTGGGTCTCTGAAGTTACTGTTGCTTTCTGCCATTTTGCTGAAAAGCAGTAACAAGAAAACTGACCACTCTGACGTCTGGAAACATTTGTGGGTTGTATTTTATTTTTATTCACACCCTAATGCCAATTAATGTCAGTTGAATCATACAAGTTGGAGATGGGAAACACCTATTAGATAATGGCAGGGCATGACTGTTCCCCCAGTGAATTCTCAAGTGCTTTGTCTCATCTAGTTTTAAATTACTCAAGCAATTGAGGTGTCTCTGGGGAGGCTATTCCACAGCCTAACATACCTTACCATTAAGAAATATTTCCTCCTATTCAGACTAAACTTTTCCTTTGCTNNNTATGATTTTTCTGTTACATAGGCATTTAGATCTTTTAATAAGTACCCTAAAATCTATGATTTCCTTTTAATCTTTCAGACTCCAGTCCATAAACAAATATTCCCATCCTTATATGCCCATATTCCCACCTACTTTTCTTTCCTTTTGTGTCATCTCATAATACAGACTTCTTCTGGGGCCTCTGTCTGATGTCAGGCACTGGTGGTTGTAGGAGCAGTGTCATCAGTGCTCTGCATAGACAATCATGGTTTGTGGTGAGATGCCATTTTGACTGATGCTTGCATTGCTTGCTCTCTCATCACTGCTCAACATAGGGTCTGTTCCATTCCCTGTTGGTCATATGCCAAAGGACCCTGATACACTGCTGTTAGAAATATGTGAGGAAGAATAGGCATTTTAGAATTTTATGGAGGATGTAGGGTTGGTGACTCAAATTATACAGCTGAAGTGATGAACAGGGTAGACATCTCTACATCTCCTTCCGCTGAAATAACTCAAGCTGTTTAAAGCATAAATCAGTTGTGAAATATTTCAAATGTTCTCATGAAAGAATTAAGCATAATTGTGTAGAGATTTCTGCCAGTGTTTGCAAAGAGACTAGAAATATTAGGTGGCTGATTGTCTGCATGCTGAACTTGTCTTGGTCTGGACACCTTAGAAGTATTCTGAAGCTCATTTGTCTGACACCATCTAAGATAAAGAGTGGGATTCAGTGCTGGATTAACCCTAAACTGTCTACATTGTACAACAGACAGAGATAATAACCTGGCTTCTGTAACTGAAAGGCAGCCTCTCTTTGCAACCCAATGCGACTATGCTAGCATGGCAGAGTAGCTGCACCACACACAGGGCTTTGCGCTGGCCATCTCTTTCTTCAGAGTGCTGTGTTACGCAGGAACCATCCGTTTCATTCCTGAAGGCTTTACTGAGCTCTCCTGCTCCACTTTGTCCCCAGTGATAGCACACACCTTTAATTCTTTACTGTTAATTCTTTAAAATGCAACCAACCTTCAGATTCAGGGTGGGAATCCTGAATGAGCCATCTCTGTGATTTAAAGAGACTGTAGTCAGCTCCTGAGGTGACAGTTAAAGCTATACAGCAAGTTAGGGCTATTTTTTACTAATCTTCTCTTTTCTTGTTTTTGTTAATGAAAGATACATGTTTAGGAGTCATATTTCCTAGTTCCCTAGATCCCAGAGAAGATTAGTACCTAGATGATTAAAAAAAATGAATAAAAATATCCAGGATAAAAAAGGAGTAGTAGATATTTTGTCCAGCTTTTCTCATGGTAAGGAGTGTTCTGTCCTACTTTCTTTGATTTGTCTGTCCATCATTCTGCCTTTCAGAGTGAGCAAGATTCTTCTGGAGCTATGTAACAGATATTATATTGTCCTTAAAATATTAAGACTGAGTAAATGCTTGTATGCATTGTCTGCTAGTCTTTTAGCCTTTTACATATGCAAAACTCCTCTAAAGTTAAGAAAGAAATTATTATATATGTTTAGAAAAATGGAACTCTTTAGCATTTTTTCTTTTTCACTAACTTTAATTCCTAATAATGTCAGCCAGTTAGAACATTTCTAAGGAAGATCTCAAATGCTTTCTCAGGCCATAAGGCCACAGAGGTGATGTAAAGCCTGACACCTGCATTGGTGGTGGTGAAGCACTGCTGTTATGGGGCCTCCGAAGCTCTTCACCCTGGGGCAAGAGTGTGATGGGAGGCTGTGGGAACCTGCTGCTCAACCCTTCAGTGGGTGATGGCTCCACAGGAGTGACACTGAGGGAGCTGGGCTGGAGGAACTTCTGCCTTTTCTGATCACCTGGACAAGGAAATTCTGCTTCAAGAAAAGGGGTGGGGAAGAGTTGTAAAGGGTATAAAATTGTGTGTTTTGCTTGTGCATAGGATGAAGAGCATTTTTGGTTTTTGTCCTCTGACCAGATGCTGGAAAAGGTCTGGAAAAGCCTGAGTTTATAGCAAAAGGTGACTACCAGGGTTGAATGCTTACAGTTTACTTGATTAAAGGAGAACAAATGAATCTACATTAATTTAAATTTCTGAATGCAGGTACCTTCCTGCAGCTCTTGAGAAACACTTACAACAAATAGAGTGTTTTGCTCATTGCTGTGGTTAATTTAAGAAGAGTATTTCATAACTCCTAACAGCAGTATCTGCAGCTAAATGTAAAATTCCTCAAGAACAGGAAGAGGCTCAAATAAAGTGAATGAGCTCTGGATAAATAAATTCACTTCTAGTTTATGGCCCAAGCCTACAGCCATCTCTGACCCCTCTAGATTAGTTTATCACTTATTCTTACGTTTCAGAATTAAAGGGTCTTAAATTATATTTATTGGCCTGGTTTTTGGTTCAGGCAGATATGACTGTGTGCAGTGTTGCTGACTTCAATACTGTAGTGTTAATGGATAAAGAATCCACATCGTTCCCTGCTCTTGGCTTGCACTTCACGTACTTCATGTGCTGTGTGGAGACTATATCTAAATTCTGCATCAAGGCCCTCTTGTTCCTGGAACACCCTGGGGAATCCTGTTATAAAATGGGAATTCTGTGGCAGCTACAAATAAATTCAAGTTCAGTTCTTTTTCACTGAATTAAATATGTACATGAATAATACAATTGGTACAGTAATCCTTGTAGTTTACATTATTAAATGCAATCTTTTTAGTGTGTTCCCTACATTTTCAACACACCACCAAACTTTGTTATGGTAATGTATGTCTGCACTGTAAAACTTCTCAGCAGGAAAAAAAAGGTTTGTGCAAAATATGCTTCAGGTTCATTACATCCAGTTTGTGACATAACTTGGGGTTTGGACACCTGGCACATGTCCTCTCACCCTCTTTTATTTGCTTTATGCCAAAAGCTACTTGTGTGGGTCTGCATGAATCGATGAAACCCAAATGTTCCAGCTGCACCATTCAATACTGTGTCTTGAATCAACAGTTTTCTAACTGTTCCTGAAGGTGAAAATAGTTAGTCCTGACATTCAAATAGCCATAGTTCGCTTCTGGACCTAGCATTGACTGTATTTTACAGGGTTTTTCAGAGACTATTGATACAATGCTATGCAGTGTAACATGCTGATACCATACAGAACCCAAGTCAGGGTAGACCTTGATCGCAGGAGTTAACCATGCATACTCTCATTTCCTATAGACAGTTTGTGTGGAAAAGAGAAGCAATGAGAAACATAATGACTTGTCCACAGCTGTGCAGAAGCAGAGGTGACTAGGCAGAGCTAGTGGTTTCAGAGGCTTTCAATGTGCAGTAGAATGACACATCCTTTCTTGGATGGCTGCTGCTCCCCACTCACCCTTTTCTTAAGAATAGGTGATGTCTTTTGCAATTACTTCATTAAGGATAATTCTAGAACATGTTTTGCAATGTAAATTGCAACATACATAGGAATATGCTTAAAAACTATCAAAATATCTCTGTGTATTTCCTAGTGAAGCAGATACTTAATATCTTCTGAGCCTAGTGGGTGGCCATGTAATTAATGAAATCTTTCCAGGACTTTGTAATGGGGTCTATGATTTTCTTTCTGGTTAATAAGAAAATGACTGAGCTTACAATAAATTCTGCTGGTGACCTCTGAAGCTGAAAGACAGTTTTGAGTCCTCTTTTAATGTAAGCATGAGTTTCAATGAAATGCAAAAGCAGAATGTGTCAGTCCCAGCAATGTGGTTAGTGTTTTGCCTTGATCTTTAAAGCATTAGACTAATGTCATTCTGGTCCTAATTCTTATTCCAGGGCAAATTACCCATCTAGGTTTCATTGTTCAGTTTTCTGGTACCTTGGAAACTAGAAATGTAGTTGGTTCAGGTCCAATTGTTCACCCTTAATGTGAATGGTAGTTTTTATGGTGGATGTCATACTTGTGTAAAGAAATAAACCTCTTTTTTTTGTTTATCTTTTTCTTTATATTGCCATTTAAAATGTATCTTTAATTATTAGAATTAAATTTAAAGAATGAATACAGATGGAGTGTTGAACACTCCAAACACAAAAGAGGGAAATTTCTTTCCATTCAAACAGAAAGCAGGAATGGAATATTGTTTGATGTATCAAACAATATCATGGGTGTCTATACCAGGGTTACATGTATTCTGAGTATTACATGTACGCCTGGGGTCCTACCCTGGTGATGCTATGAGTCACTGGGTTTATACATGTAACTAGTTTGAGCAGCAGCAATCTTTATCACTGGGGGCAAATTCATCCTGCTCAGTGGGTGGAACCTCCTATGATTTCAGTGGGAGTGCCCCATGTCTACGAGTGCATTTCCTTCTTGGAGAGGAAGTTCTGGCACAGAGATTCAAAAATGGGTTTTTAACAGAGCCTTGAATATAATTTTACACTTGTTTCCCAACATAAAAAATGATACTAGGCAAGGGTACTGGCAGGACTTGCTTACACAGATGCTACTGGTAGTTTAGATAAACAGTAACACCTAGGATGCCAGATGTTGTGATTCATCCCTGGTGCTTGCCAAACTGTAATTCATATTACATTAGGGGCTACTGGTTATTTATTTTTCAGCCCACTAGAAGTCTAATCGACTATTCCTCCACCTCTTTTTTTCCCCTTCTCCCTTCACTCTTTCTTCCTTTCATTTACTTTTCTTTCACCTGCGTTAATACTCATTTTGGCCCGAAGCATGGAGAGATCCTATTGGTCACCCAGGGATCAGGTACGCAAGGCCAGAGTTATCCTAGTTTTACTTAATGGTTAGTGATGGCATCCAAATAATTTCCCATTTTCCTATTGAGAGGTGGGTGAGGGGAAAAGCTGAAAACCTTTGCCAAGAAGCACTCTGTGGTGGATACTAAAATAAGTCAGGTAGCAGATGTCCAATCCAAACTTTGGTGGGTAATTAGCTGATTCAATATCCAAAAGAAGCAGGTAATTGTTGTGATTTGTGAATCCTCTGCCAGGGCAGATAGTTTACAGCTTGCAGATATTTCTCTAATGAGGGAGGATCTCGTGAGCTCTGAGCAGTAAAACACTGTTTTCTTAGTATTCAAAAAGAATGGCTGTTTTTTTTCTTTAGGGATGTTCTTGGCATAGACCGTTCTTGTTCTTTTCTTTGTTATTTCTTGGAAGTCTTCTGAAAACTATTGATGCAGTATGCAAATTCAATGCAGGAAATGTAACGTTATATAAGTGTAATTGGCTTTTTATTCAAAGGCGTTTTTATTCCTCCCTGCATATTTTAGTACTTTCTTTAAAAAAAAGGAAGAAAGAAATGAGAAAGAGAAAAGGATGAAGTTTAAATGCAATCATATTTTTTTTCTTTTTTAAATTAAGAGGAAGATGCTATAAGAATCAGACCATAAAAAGAAATTGAGAAATTAGAGAAACAAGGATACAGAAATCATTGGCAATGCACAGAATGGGACTGTTTCAGGAATTAAGAAAAGTGTCTGACTGTTG
>JBCJKH010071556.1:5737-26789 GCA_039877255.1 Loriculus beryllinus
TTCCCTTCCCTTCCCTTCCCTTCCCTTCCCTTCCCTTTCCTTCCCCTCCCTTCCCAGCTTTGTTGATAACTGAGGAGAAGGTATTTTCATGTTTCTACTGCCGAGCGTTCCAGCATTCACCTTCTGTATAAATGACATTTTGTCTATGAATAAAACAGGAGTAAAATTGAGCTTAAGATGATTCTGAAAGATGAACCGTATTACAATTACTACATAAAATGTGTCTTAGACACATAGGCCATGAGGATAATGAAAGCAACACCCAAAACGAACCATAGATATAAAAAAACCCTAGGGGTTTTAATAAGAAATGTCATTGTAAATAATTGATGTGATTCAGAGTTCCAGTAGCAAAAAAGTGAACTGTATCTCAAGTCTGTTTCATGGTTACGAAATCTATTAGAAGCAAAATCTTTGCTACTGAGTGTATTGTTCAAATACAGGCTAAGAACATGAGGATGGCTGCACATGCCAGATTCTTCTGCGCCATCATCCTGTCCCCAGCAGCGAGGACCAGAGGATGCCTAAGAATGATTAAGAATAAGGGAAGGCATTTTTGAGGTTTTGTCTTATTACCCTCCTGGGCTCTTGGGTTCTTGGGCCAGATGCAGTTTCCGTATGATCCCTGATGTATTCGTCTTCTCAAACTTCCCATCTTCCTTTGTACCTGCAAAGCACTGGATCCACATCATCCTGTGTCAAGGAACTATGGAAGTCTTCTGCCTGGTATGGAAAAAGGAAATTACTGGTTTTTAAGTATTTTTTAATGGGAACTTTTTTATTACTATGTTAAGCCCATTCTTTTTAAATTCAGTCTGATTTTCACCTTCTCTGGTGAGGTGAAAATGAGGGCCTATGACAAAACCACACCACGGCAAAGTAGGACAGTGAAGAACTACAATGATTGTACAGCTGAACTGAGGTTTAGTATTACATTTCCTTACATTGGTTATAATAAGAAATGGAAAATAAGGTGTTTAAATACAGCCCTCATAACCAAAGGTGAGAACCCATTAGGAGATACATACTTCCGTAAGTGCAATGTCTGGATGACTGTTTTTAACCTTGTATCCAAGGAAGATGAAGGTTGTGAGGATGTACTCCCCTCGCCCCCCTTCACTTCTGAGCATGTTCCTTACTCCGTCTTCTATGCTCTCTAGTCACTTTTAACCTGCAGGCTAATTCTGCCAGGACTTGGACGACAGAATTGTAAAGGTTTGATCAATTCCTGATGTATTTAATTAATAAACAGTTTAGATGGTGGCGCAAGGAGGCAAAAGATATTTCCATAGGCATTCAGACTTCATTAATTCTGATCTTCATGGAGTAACTCAGTTGTGCTAGACTTTTCCTTTCTTTATCTTTCTTCTTTGCCCTAGCATAAAATGTTAGAAAAAATAAAGTTATCTTTCAACAGTATTTGCAGTTCTTCCCTTGGGCTTTGCTGTGCTTAGGGTTTACCTTCCCTAATACTGTAAACAGTAGAGTAGTTGTTAGAATTTTGCTTTAGAATAATAGTGTGAATAGAGGTAAATAAAAGATACATAATTTTTCCAATTAAGCAATTGGAATATTGATTTTAAAGTGTTTTTCAATTGCCATGGTTAAAGACTGTTCATTCTCTAATGGTCTTGACTGCATGTTTAAAATTTGCTGTTGAGTTGCTGATGCATATGTTGTACAGTTAAGTTCCAGTCAGATGCTACCTGTTGCTACAGTTCTTTTAGGACACAAAACTTGAACACTAGTTGTGCTTGTTTTAGTGCGCTGTTTTGAGACCTGTTATTTGACAGCGCTGTGAGTAAGGCTTTACTTATTGCCTTTTGAGTTAGACTGGAATTGTCTCAGGAGAGGAGCTGTATCTTAGTTTGCCTGCAGAACACTGGACGTGTCCATAGCACTATATAAATAATACATACAAATGGTAGTAGCACAGATGTTGCTACATTTACTTAATGTCGTGTAGAATACGGTAACAAAAGTGTCTGATTCACAGTACTGTTCCTGGCAAGTGCTAAAAATAATATTCCCATGATTAACTCTTAAGATGAGATATGTGGGACAGAGCTGTCTGCCTTACTGTTATTTACCAAGTAAGCTGATCTCTGTCTCCAACAGTACTCAGAATAAAGCTGACCAAGAATGTTCAGTGCTTATGAAGAGGTATTGCTCCAGTCAGTGGTACGAGAGGCTGACTGTGGGATGTCCTGGGCAGCTAGATCTAGTGATACAAATGGCTTTATCATTTATTCTGGCTGATGCAAAATGACAGCCCTTGAAAATGTTGAAGGTTGGGATCTGTGTCCTGCTTGGCAGCTGATGTGGTGAAGCAGAATAGCTTGCTAGCTCTGCTTTCCACAGCCTCTTCAGAGGTAAATTGAATAATCCCACAGGAATAGCTTGAGGTTCTGATCTATGTTTGTTGTCCAGAAATATTTGAGCAAAGTACTATATTTGAAGCTGCTTTGACTGTTGATAGTATGTTAGAATGTATTTACATGGCAGTGTATCAGTGTAGCTGCTGCCTTTGTTTGACTGGGATTCCTGAAAAGTGATCAGTCACCTGAAAGGTTGTAGGAAACTCTGTGCCAAAGGCTCATGTTGTTGCTGAAAATGACCCTGCAACTCAGTAAGTATTAATGGGATGGCATCTTGGAGTGAGAACACTGAAGCTGGAAGAAGGAAAAATGTCTAATGAAATGTATGTGTTTAGAATATGAGTGAGGAAACATTTGTAAAGGTTTGAGAAGTTAATGCTCTATCTGCTTTTCTGGAACATGGAATTAACATTTCCAAAGTTGGTTTGGGTTTTTTTTTTTCCCACTCTAATTGTTTAGAGACAATGCAGGGGTTACAGGTGGTGGCACAGGCTCTCCACTGCCTATGATTTTTGAAGGCCTTTTTCTACACAGATACTTTGTTCTAAACTCTACAGACCTATTTCATCCCTCATAATGCTTTGGTTGCTAGAAGATTTAAACAGAAAAATACCAAAAGAGACTAAGCAAGACCATACAGCCCCAACCAATGCGGTCCATAGAGCACTAAGCGCAAATGTAGAGCTACTTTCTGTAAAAAAACCTTGCTGGCACCAAATGTAGTGAAGATATTTGCATATATGTGAGTGTGTTTCAAGTGAAAGGAAAAGATAGGGTTTGTGTTGCTCTTCTCTCCTAATATGTTTCCTGGTTCTTTGATTTGTTTGGTAAAAAAAGAATTAAAGTGGTTTATTATCCTCTGATTTAAAGATACACACACTGCACAGGATTTCTTAGAGCTTTCTCTGTTATTGATCGATCTCAATTTTAAATGGAGATTATATATATTGCTGCTGATAATTAAGGCTGAGCATTTAATATCATATTTCCATATGTTTTTAATACAAAAATCAGTCATATGGTAGAAGGCTGTGTGGGTATCATACATTATTAAACTGACAACGTAAGTCAAGAAAAATACCTACTTTCTCTCCTATTTTTTTCCCCTCAGATAATCTGGTATGATATGTATAGAGCAGTAGCAGTAACATTATAAGAGAAGTGTTGCAGTGACGGGTAACAAAATATCACCTCCAAATTTGGAGTGTTTCTTTTATCTCCCAGGACCAAAACGATGTGTTGTTTGGCAATGAGTAAAAGCATGTCATTATTAACCAGCTATGAAGTAGCTAGGATTTTTTCCGAGATGCCTGACTTAGCTTTACACAGCACTTTTTTTTTTTCCTTATGTGTGTGTCTGGTTTGAATACTAGTGTGCAGTGAAGGTTTCATGACCACAAAGTGCAGACCAAGTGCTAAACCAGCTCTGCCAGCCATCATTCCTACAAGCAGCTGTTTGTGCTTCCCAGAACTGCTGACGTTCATGCAGAATTGCAGACCCTCACTTGATGCAGCTCCCCTATCTTTAATGAAGTGGCGCTTCTTTTACACGCAGGGAATATTAGGATGTGTTGCATGGCAATGGGCACTGAGTCGCTCTGTTCCTGCGTATTTTTGCACTTACTTCTGCGGTCATTTTGCCCCTCAAATCTTTCTCCTGCACAAGCCTTGCTTTTGTTTTCAATCTCCACTTTTTTCTTCTTTGATCTGTAAGGAGCGCTAAACCTCATTTGTAGCTCTTTCGCCTGCCACAGATTGCCAAATTGAATCCATTTGAACTGCCTTCCTGCTCGTATCTGTTTTCTGAAAGATTTTCATTGCTGCCTAGATGGTGTATTCTTAAAATTCAGCCCAAGGAACCGGTTCTTCATGTAGCATTTTTTGGATTATATATTAAAAAATGCATAAGCAATAAATCTCTGCGTTTCACAACAGTGGCAGTGCATACTGCCCTCTGAATCAATTATAGATTTCATCACTCCCACCTAGTACCTGCTTCTGAATTTGTTTTAAGCTCTTATTTTATAAATGTATAAGGGGCATGATAATTTGTCATTTCAATTTTATCTGCTTCCAGAAGTGAGATCTAGCTTAAGTTATTGAAAGTACAAGTGTTTCATTAATAAAAGCACATTTTTTCCCAGCAGCTTGACAAAATTAAGGTCTCCTCCAAACCCATAGCTGGGTTCCAAGCCTTTGTGCTTTGGTATATGTCAGAAAAACTTCAGAATTAGTCCTGAGCAGTGTTAAAATTTTTGAGAGATGAATCTCTCAAAGCTTTGTCTTTGGCATGGGGGTGTAACTTTCTTAATGAGGATTCTAATGATTTTTTTTTTTTTTGCAAAAAATAGCAATCTAAACCCTAAGTGTTAAAAATAGTCCAAAGTTTAGGTAAGTGATATTTCATAACGGCAAGTTCCCCCTTAAGATCTATCAGATAAATGATGCACATATTTCAAGCTGTCTTAGTAGGTGCTTTTTACAGAACAATTTTCAGGCACCTATTGGAAAAGGAGGAAAGGGATAATAAAAAAGAAAAAGGTTGACACCACTCCTCCCAGACGTTTTTTTTCCCTTAATTTTTGCTTTACACTGGAATAGTGAACTGGGTATCTCTGAGTTTATTCTTAGGATGACGTTTTATAGTAAATGCTTAGGATCAAGCCTTGAGCTGTTTTCAGTTCCCACAGTTTTATATCCAGAACTTTGGAAGAAGGATTTATATCACCTGTGATAGCACATATTTCATTATTCAAATGAAAGCAGAGTTTATTGGATCCTAAAGGCAAGATCTTACTGGTGTTGATGAGGTAACAGCAGAAATTGGTCTGAAAACCCAAGGTTAAAATGATTTGGCATGTTTATTTGTCTGAGTTATCCCTGGTATAATTCGAGAAAGCTGCATTAACTTTTTTTCAGTATTTTAAAAGAGTTTGGGATGAAGGGGCTAAAGGTCAGTAGCTTTAAGCTTTATACTGGGAAGGCTGGTAGAAATTATATTCAGAAGCAAAATTACAGGATACATGAGTACATTTGTTGAAGTGAAGCATTGGGAGGTCTCAGCATGGCTTTGGAAATGAAGGCTCAGAAATCTGTTAGAGTTCTATGAAGGGCTTGCTGAGCATTTGATTAAGGGAGATTCATAAATTCAGTGTACTCAGATCTTCAGAAAACTCTTCTTGTGGTCATTTGGCATAAACTCTCAAAGAAGCCAAACTATCCTGAATCAAAAGAAAATTTATATTGTGAGTTTAAAAGCTGGAGAAAGGATGGGAATACAATGACACTTTCAGAGTGGAGAAAGTATTATTTGAGTCCCATAGGGAGCTGTGCTGGAAACTAAGTTATTAGATGATATTGGAAGTTGGGGAAGAGAATGAGATGGATAGATTTACTGATTAGTCATGGCTGTAAAAGTGAAGGTTGCATGTGAAGAATTACAGGAAGAGAATCTGAGTTGCAACACCTGACTCAATGGTAAAGTGGCAGGTGAAAGTTAATGCAAGTGGATGCAAAGTAATGTATGTAAGAAAAAATGCTCCTAATTATAGATAGATCAGAATGGGTCTAAAGTAGTCGTTAGCTCTCCGGAAATAAATTTTGGAGCTACTGTGGCAGTTTTCTAAAAATATCTATGTAGTAGTGACAGAAATGCTAAAAGAATACAGAATAAACCAGAAAACGCTACTGTGCCATTGTATATCTTCAGTTATAGCTCAAGAGGTGCTGAGAAAGATGGTAAATGTGACCAGAGATGCAGAATGATGTCTCTGTGAGGTATGAGTCAGTAAAGGAGTAGTCTTCAGCTTTGTGGTTAAAATATGATAGGGTCCTAAAACCACTGGTTTAGAGGCAGTAAATGTGTAGTGAGGGTTTTCTTTTAATCACAGTATTAGAATTAGAAGCATCAAATGAAATGAAGTAAGATACTGAAGACCCCAGAATAGTTTTTCACACAGGGCGTAATTAAATTTTGGAATTCATTGGCACAGGAGATTGTGGATGCCAAAGGTTTGCATAATGAAAAAATCCATTAGTCATGGAAAAAACTTCCATGGCTGCATCTTATAAAAGTGCTTCTGTCTTAAAGAATCCTGAGCCCACAGGCCAGGTGTGGGAGATTAACAGGAGAACCATTCTACATCCTGTTGTTTTCTTCTTATTGAAAATCCACTACTACTTGTTGTAAAGCACAGTACTGAACCAGATGTACTTCTAGTCTGAAGCCGTATGTTCGTGCTTAATTGAAATAGAGCAATACTAGTTTATACCTGAAGATTTGGCCAAAAGGTCTGAGTCAACTCTGTATATTTAATTTCTATAACAGCAAAGACTCAAGATATAGTGGATGTGTTAAAGTGTTTATACTGAGTTGGAAGAGATAAAATTCTGGTGCTTAAATCATAATTTATACGTAGAAAATGGTATGGATTTGGGAAATAAGAAAATATTCTTCTCTGAAGCTGTATTATTCTATTTTGAAAGCAGTTCTCTGGGCTTCCATTATTTTCTTGATAAACTCATAAATAGACTATAGAAAGTAAAAATGTAATTTTTCGAACCTGTGTTTACTTCCCATGGAAAATAGCTACTTCATATCTCCTTTTCTTTTAGTAGTGTATTTAATACAAGACAACTTCCTGTGTCAGAAAACTGTGTGAAGTAAAAATCTGAATGTTTTCAAACATAATTTTTTGTTCATATGTATTTTGATGTAAAACCAACAGCTGCTCTTTAACCTGTCTTTCTAAACATGGTTGAATTATTTTCTGTGTACTCTGAAAAACCTTACCTTGTTCTTGCTAAAAAGTACTCTTTATTTTTATTCCTGGTAACAGTGGCACCCAGCTGGTCACTTCAAGTGGGGATACCACAGTGCGGCTATGGGACTTCTCAAAACGTGCCTGCATTCTGACTTTAGTAGAACATACCCAAGCTGTGTGGGACTGCTCGTGGCATTCGTGTGGTGATTTTGTGGCTTCTGCCTCCATGGACAACACAAGCAAAATATGGGATATTAACAGGTATGGAGATTCCTTATTAGCTACTTGCGAGCTTTACTTAATAAGCTTTATGTTTTAGCCCAGTCAGAGAGAGATACCTTGCATCAATTTGTAGATTTCACTTTAAGAACAGAGATGAATTAAAGGGAGTGGTACAGAAACCTTGAGGTGATATACTAGACAAAAGCTTTACTAAACAGGGAGCAGGGAAGGACTTAATTTAAGATAGAGCAAAAAAAGCGTACTTGCTGTTACTTGTGTCTGTGATTCTGCATTGTTTGTTTGCTTTTTGAGGTCAGACCCTTGTAGAACTTCAGTATGTAACTTCAACAAGTAACTGAACAAACATTTAAGTTTTCTATACAGTGTTTCTAGCTCATAAGTATACAGTACACTTCAAGGTTGGACAAGTGGAAATTTATTCATTATGTATGTTTTGGCAAGGTGACTCCTGATTAATAAATCAGCATATACCTCTTCATTTACTTTATTATCCAGGCAAATGCATTTTTATGAAGGTACTTCTATAATATTTTAATAATGGTATATTCTTGCTTACCAATTAATTATTAGTTCTTCAGCTCTCTTTAGTTATATTTGAGGTGACATATTTTGATTAATGTACACCTTAAAGGAGTCCAAACTCTTCCTTCTAGACTCCTGAATGATGTAGGCGTAGTGTGACTGACACCACTGTACTCTTCTAGTCTGATTTTTAACAAATGAATGTCATGAGTCCACAGACAAGTCTTCAGTCTCACAGGTGTTTTCCCTCTTTCTTTTTTATCTAGTCATAAAATCAGAATGGCTAGGGTTGGAAAGATCCTGAAGATCATCTGGTTCCTAATGGATTTTTCCATTTCCACTCAGTCTTTTTCTTCCTTTACATTTGCATGAGATGAAATACTCCTTCAGGCTTGTTGGCCGATGCAGGGAAAGATGCTTCTCTGAAAAAGCAAGGGAGGCTCTCTTCTTCTGTATCTTTTGCCTAGACCACTCCCCATTGGTTGCCCTTTCAACCTAGAGACCTATTTTAGGAATGTGCTTTTCTGAACCGTGAGTGCTGAGGAGTTTTCTTGTCCTGGTGAAGTACTTCTCTGATAAGCATGTACGAGTTGAGATTTTTTTCGAACTCGTATAATCCAGCCAGATTTTCTTGAGAGCTAATTAAAACTGTCAGTATCAGATTTGCAGTTTTCCTTTTCAAATCCTGAATTGAGGAAGCATTAAATAATCATAAAAATGTTGTTTACAAAATGGGGTAAGCAATGTATCCTTTCATGAATTATTCCAGATTATTTTGTCAAAGCTCAGAGCAGCTTCTTAAAGCAAAAGCTTGAAAGAAATACTCAGTTTTTATGAACTCATAGAGAAAGCAGTTAAAGTTTGGCAAAGTTCAAGACAACTGAGAAGTGAGCTTTGTAACAGAAGTTGTCAGACAGTTCTGATAACAGATGATGCATCCACTGTTACTGTCAGTAATAAGAATTAATGGTCAGTGTTTTGCTTAGAAATGAAAGCATCAGACATCTACTGTATTGCTTCTTTACTTAACCTGTTGTAGGATTTTAATACTTTGATTATCCTTTATGGCATATTCATGACCTTTAAGAAATAATACTAAGAATAGTTTTAATTTTATGTCAGAATGGTTTTGCATTTGCATAGACAAAGGTTTTGTTTAGACACTTTAAAATATCTTCTCTAGTGAGGAATCTTTTGTAGTCAGAGGAATCAAAGCAAATCTTCATCACCAACCCATGCCTCCCACTCACACTCATTACCAGCTTTCATTTCTACCTTCAGTGTATCTGATGTGCATTTTGCATTTGAAAATAAGAGAGTAAGGAGCAGAGCCGTGATGTGAAAAGCCGGTTATCAGCATGTAATTATTGAAACCTTTAGACGTGAAAAAAATCTCAGTGGCTAAAGGGAGCAGGAGGTAGCACAAAAACATGGCACAGTATGTTTAAAGTACGAGTATTCAGAGTATGAAATAAAAAAGCCTCACTTGGAGTTCTCACTGGTGGACTTTCAGTGTGTTCACAATAAAACCCCGTGTACTCATGTAAGTTACATTACCTGAGTTCAAAATACCATTGAGTTCTGTTTAGCTAGTCTGGGTAAGTTTGTAAGATGTGTTTCTATGTGGTGTGTGCGCTTAGTATAAAGTGTTTTCAGTTGAAAAATGAGATACTCTTGAAGACCTTCTGTAAAAAGGGATTTGATGATGACAGGACATAGCTGTTTCAAGCTTAAGACATCCCACCTGAAGATCTGATTCTGCAGAAAAAGGCAGCTGCGATTGATCCTTATGCTCACATTGGCTAATAAAAGTGAAAAATCACCCCTTGCAGAGTATGTGATAAGATGTGGAAATAAGGGAAAGCTATTGACAGATTAATGAGGCTGGTGGTTTCCAGTCTGGATTGTTAATTTGTTGATGCTTATATAGAGCAATGCTATACCTGTAAAGAGCCTGCAGTGTATTTTGGCTTGGCAGTACTACTTGCCAAACTTAATTGGGTGAGTGTCACCTGTACATTTGTTACATACCTGATGTTCACTGATACCAGTGAAGCCATCTGTGCTGGCTACCATGTAAATGTGTAACTTCCTTCAAAATCCTTTGCAGTGTGGTTTTTGTAACAAAATGGGCAGGTGGGGAAGTCTTTCCACAGGGGTGTGCAATCCTTAGGAAGTTTGTTTTCTTCCCATCCTCACAGAGTATGTGTTTATCTAGTTCTCATCTTTAGAGTTATCCTCCTCAGGAATCTGCCAGTTGACACAATCTCTGAACAGTGACAGAGCAGATGACATACTTGCGGTAGGATGATAATCAGTGATCATAGTTTTTGTGTTTAATCTAGTGATTTATTCTTTCCACTAATAAGGAATGAACTTTTTAAAAATGAGAGCTGTCTTTCTTCCTTAATATTACATATTTGGATGGATGCCTGCTTTTAAATTGAAAGGTTCTGGAAAGCAGCATATTGGGGGGAAGGTTAAGAAAGAAAGCAAGATGCAAACCAAAACTATTGCTGCCACCTTTCCTAAAAAGGTATGTTGTATATAAATGCTGCAAATATAAATACATTTCTGTGACAGATGGCAGTTGGCTTTTATTTCCAGATTTTGAAAAGTTCCTTTTATATATTAGAAATGTACTTTTTTTCTATCTATAAACATAGCTTTTGAAATACCTAAGACAGAGTTCTCTGTGGTTGAAAACTTGAGGAGGTTCTTTGCTCTCTTTTAGCACCAAAAACCAAGTGGCAGCTTTCACAATCATCAAATTTGTATTGGAGTCCAAAGAATATAAGGTGCAGCATCTTTAAATAGGAAAATATTGACAACAATTTTAATAAATTGTATAATTCTGTGCCAATGATAAGAAAATTCAGCTGCTAATTGTTTGAATTTTGTTTTATTAGAAAGTGAAACCACTGCCAACTCCTTTTTTATTTGCAATGGATATTAGTCACAAACATTTTTCTTTTGGTATGTCGGAATTTTCTGTCATATATCTAGCTAAAAAAAATGGCATTCCTACCAGGATAATAATGTGAGGTAGCTTGTAGTTAACAATGTTATTCTTCCATTTAAAGATATGATCTAAGTTTGAAAAACAAAACAGAAACCAAACAGACAAAAATCCAGACACCTTGCTTCCTCCCTGAAGACACAGACACATGCTGAGATGCAGCTATAATCCAAGTTACTGAAGGATTTGAGAGTCTGAGTTCTGGTGTTGAAACTTCTTGATGCTTTCTGCTGGGAGAATTGGCTGCTTTGAAAGGAAATGAAAAAGAGAATGGCATAACTCGAGGAGGGAGAAAGATAACTAATGTACCTGCCATGTGTAGAGAAATAAACCCACAAAACCAGCCAAGCATTGGCATATCTGCTGTCTTCAAAGTGATCCTGCTTTCTTCATGATTGTAGAAAGCAACTTGAACATGAAGTGACGGAAGAAAGGAAGAGACTGTAATTTGTGAACAGGTTTTTATTCAGCAGCATAGCTCAGATTGGAAATATATAGCCAGCTGTATTAATAGGTTGGCAAACAGTTCCAGGATTGTTTTCTCAGGCCATAAATTCAGGCCTGTCAAAGTCATTTTGGCAGGATTAATTTCAATTATCCAACTGTAAATATCGTCAGAGATTTACAGCCTGATCTCTGATACGCAAATCAAACTGAACATCACATATCTCATGTAAACACAGGCAGCTACTTAATTTTGCAGACATATGCTAGGACTGTATGATAAATGCAAACGTTATTTATGCTTTAAGCTTGAGAAATTATTTGCACCAAAGTCAGAACATTCAGAATAATTTTTTCTCCAGTTTATCTATTATGTAGTCGTTGGACCTGTTCTTCATTATCCTCTGATTTCTTTCAGCAGTGTGAAATCAGGCAGGATTAGGCCACAGAGAAAAGCAATTCTGTATTGTCCTGCAGCAAACCTCGTGGTAAATAAATGTTTGCAAACGGGTGCTGTTGCTGCTTTCTGTTTGCTGTTTTTCATTTCATCACTTCTTTTCATTTAACACAGTAACTTTTTTACCTGCCTAAAATTTCTCCCATAATCAAAATTTTAGTTCTAAATTCTAAAAAGTGTAATTGTTTATATCTATTCTCTGTCATCCCATTGGTGCATTTGTTCACATGCAACTTAAAAAAGTAACTAATCCATCATGATCACGTACAACAGCTAGTAGACCTTCTTGATACTAAGCTATTGATGGACTGTTCACCCGCTAATAGGGAAGGTGAGCTGGTATTAGACTGTAGTGAGACAGGTTATTTTTACCCTCCTGATGCTGTGTTGTTACAATAGTAATCCTACTCAGTACGAGAGGGCCCGCAGGGTCAGACCCCAGTGCGTGCTCTTGGCTGAGGAGCCACTGGCGCGAGGCTCCCATCTGCGAGCTCATGACTGAACGCCTCTAAGTCAGTGTCAGAATCCTGCCTAGATGTTTGATGTCGTGCTGTTGCGACGTTGGTCGCTCAGGATTGACCCAGGAGATTACAGTCTTGTTCAGAAAGCGTGGGTAAAGCCATCCTCAATTGCAAAGCCAAGCCATCTTCACACTGGCCTTCAGGCAACCATCCTAGGAGAAGGATAACTCTATCTTCAAACCCAGGCAGATGGAGCTCATTTAGCCCTGTAAGACCGTCCATCTAAGAGAAGGACACTCTAACCAAACCTACAACCTGAGGACTTCGCTGTCACCATCCAAGCTCACAAGGCCCTGGCAGATAAACCTCAGGTGTAAAGGATGGGGAGAGTTCCGCTCACGCTGTCTCACCTAAAATATCCACTGTGCAGGCCCAAAAGGTTTACTCACACTTGCAAAGCCCTGTAACAACAGGTGAGGGACGAAACGGCAGGTGGTAAGGTGCACTGGAAGCTGCAGATCCAGCCTTGCATGTGAGCTGTTCAGGACATTGGTCGCTCAAGATTGACCCGGGAGATGACAGTCTTGTCGGGAAACATCCTGAATGACCAAGCAGCCTTTTTTCCAACCAGATTTCCCTATCCCACATTGCCCTTAGTCATCATGCTTGTGGTAAGCGTGGGTAAAGCCCTTCCCAAATCATCATTTGCAAAGCCAAGCCATCAATACATAATTTTACTTGTTTCCAAATACTCACAAAAATAGTTGTTGACACCTTTTGCTTTTCTACAAGAGCAGGAATTCACATCTTTACCTAGTGTCACATGTGTGTGACATAAATTAATTCCTAGTTTATTTCAGTAGTTTCTTCATTCGTTCTTAAGCCTACTTTAGGATTCTTATCTTCTGCTATAACTTCTCTACTTAATAACTGCTGATTATAGTTTTCTTTCTCCTGTTAAAAAGCACTTTAATTTGGGGAACTTTGGGGCTATTATACATTTTAAAGAGATCAAGCAGGGATGGGGTTTTGTGTAACTAGAAGCCCCTAATGAACTATAGGTTTCTTTGGAATGATACCATGCAATGATGATACTACACATTTTTTATTACTGGCGCATCTTGACAGCATGCAGTGCATGACATGATTGATTTTAAACTGCTATTATAGTTTCGGTTGGATTTGGGATTCTTTGCTTTGGTCTCAGTAAGTTAGTTACTGGTGCTTGAGTTACCAAGTCAGCTAGTCAAACCAGTTGCTTTGTACCATCAGAGTAATGTGAAAAGGCACAGTTTAGCCTAACTTCTCCTGACATCTTTTACATTCATACTCTGTTTCTTTTTATTCCTTTTTCCTTAGGCAATGGACAGCTTTAAAATGATGTATTTACCATCAGATTTGTAGTTATTTCTCACCTCACAAATGTATCCATATCAGGACTCTATAAAATCTCCTTTGAAGAAACTCATAAAGATTGTCTAGTTCCAAAATGGAGTCATACTTCCACATTCTGAATGAGAATGAGGGTTTGTAACCAGTCCTTGTCAATACCCCTTTTCAGATGACACTTATCTGACTCACTTTTTCAGTGGGACAGAAGCCACAAGCTCATCTGGCCAGATACCATCTTTAATTGATTCCAGTAAAAGTGAGGCTATTCTATATTCAAAGAAGACAAATGTCCTCCAGGAAATTAGAAGGCAGGTAGAAGAACTCAGAGGAAATGTGGAAGGACCATCTTTGGGTAGTTTGTAATGTCTGTCCTGACAGCACATCAGGAAATGCTTGCCATTTTGATGAAGGAGAATTCCCTTCTGAATCCTCTGAGGAGCACTGGAGATACAACCTGCTATTAATCCCTCAAATCAAAATGAGACCTATGCCCAAGTCTCCAAATTTATAATTGTGCTTGAGTTCTATAACACATTTTTCAGGACCAAGAAAGTCTAAAACCTAGTTATTATAATTCCCAGAGAGCCAATTGTAAAAATCAATTTGAAGATGTGAATTATGAGAGTAAAAAATGATATCCAAAGCAGAGCTGTTCAGTTAAGGGGAAAATACAGCTTAATCTTCATAATACTGGAAAAGATGAATCTTGAAGTAGAAAACTTAATCAAGAAGTGTAGCTTGAACTCTATATTGTAAACTTATTTAAGTCACATTACAGAGTTAGTACAAGACAACAGGCATTAATCATGAGAAATGTTTAATATGGTCATACATTTGCAGCTCAAAACAGCCAGACAAGTCTTCGCCTAAATCCCCTGGATGCCTAAACTGGACAAGTGGAACTAAGCAAAGAGGTGAAGTGTTTTACTTGAGGCCATACAGGAAGTTACTGCTGAAGTCATCATTACAAACCTAACTTTCCATTCCTTGGTAACATTAAAAAAATGTGAAAATGAATTGTCCTCAAATTTTCCTGCCGGCTGAGAAGAAAGAAAATTGGAGTTGAATTTTCAGTAGTAATACAGATTCATGAGAAACATGTGTTTACATGGTTATTATTTCTCTGTCACTTACAGGATCCAGCGATAAAACAATGTTGGACTTGACTGCAGTTGCATAGCAATGTTCAAAGCACACATTAAAAGCATATGCTGGTAGCGATATTGCAAAGACTGTCAGTCTTCACACTTCGTAACATAAGCTAATCACCACTTGGGACACAGTAGAGACATGTCTCTATGGAATTACACTGCTAAACATGACAGGAATTGTGTAGCTTCTGCTTAAATGTTTATGTTGGTGGTTGTTGGCTACAGGTCTAGATAAATCAGCGTTCTCTGTGTTTTTCACTGGAACTGTCTGTGGCAATTTAGCTTGTACATAAGAAGCATATGTGAATATAGTTAAACTGAAAATACTTTTTTAAATATCAAAAATATTTTGACTTTTTTTTTTCCTAAAGTGTTGAAAGGACAGAAATGAAAATGAGAAGCAGAAATGAAAGCTTTGCTTTCTGCTACTAGTCTTGAAATGTGCAGCACTGGTTTTCATTAAGGGGGAGGAGGAACCAAAATAGTGCTTTTTTTTAAACCAGGGTGTAGTGAATGGAGCTGCTTCCTAAAATGTCTGAGTTCTTAGCTCTGCAAATATGTCTAGCATGTCTGGGCTCTGCAGTCAGTTATCTACATGAGATTTCCATCTTCTTTTATGGTAAGAGAGCAGAGAAAGCTGCACTTGATTTGCATAAAAAGATGTACACTTTTCTAATCTCACCAGTTCCTTGCTTCCATTATGTCAGTATCCAATATGGCTTGGAAAAACTTACTAGATGCTGTTGATTGAGTAGTTACATGTTCCAGTTGCCCTCTGTCAGCCCAGGGATGCACAAATTTGCTGAATTACATGTAGTTGGTTGAGATTTCTGTTGGACAGCAGAATGCTTTATTTGTTTTGAAGTACTAAGACAATGTGATATTCTGTAAGTTGAAAACCTTTCTACTTGGTTTACCTTATTTGTCAAAATGCTTCCTAGGTTCTGTGACAGCTAGTTCAGGAGCAAGGTGAATTATGAAGCTGGTACTTAAGCTTCCTTTCATCAAATCCTAACCAAAAGAGCTGGGAAGTCTGGAAAACTTAATCCGCTTTGATTGTGTATACTGTAGGTGGGCTCAGTTGCAGTTTTACTCTCTTTGACAATGTGCAAGTTGAATTCCTTGTCTTATTTGCGAGAGTGCAGGTATTATAACTGTGCCTTCTGCAAAATGTTGTTAAGATCTTGACAAGGTGTTTCTGCTGTCCTACATTCAGTATTCAAATGCAGAGGGTCAGCACTGCAGGCATTCTGCACATTACAAGTCAGTATAGTTTTTCACTACATATCCAGGCTCATTATCCAGTTGTTTTCTTTCTCCTTCATGTTACATTCACTCATTTCTGGCAGTCTTTTCTTCACCCAACCTGATTTCCTAGAAATACTGTCTTACAGTATCTCAACCAAAACAAAAATTAATTGTACCAACAGAGTAATTCATACAGCAGTGAAAGTTGTCAGATATTATTACAAAATTCAGTGCAGACAACAGTTCATTAAAATGATGGATTTCAATCATCACAGCCATATCCTGTCAGTACCAGTTAGTGCAAATATTACACGTATAGTCTGTGATACATGTTAAAGTGGACTGCTGTTAACCAAAATCACAGTGTGCTGCAACACAAGTAACTGTAGATTGTTTCCCTGTTTGTATCTCCAGGGAATTTACAAGAACAGGAATGCATCTTACTATTCATAAGCAGCCGTACTTTGATAGAAATATTCACCTGAATATTGAACTACTTTTAGCTGATAATGCCTTCTAGTTTGAAATTATATGAGTTGGTCATTTGATTTCAAAATGAAACTCTGCTGTGATGGATGTCCTTATGCATATAAATTCTTATCCTCTGGTTCCAAGACAGTCTTCAGAGCTACATCTTAATCCTTAAACAATGATTTCTATGTACAGAAAGAGTCTTCTGGTTCTTTTATTGCAGTTGGAGGACACTGAATTGTGTTTGTAGCTTCTTAAAATGCGAATGAATATTGCTTTTAGCCCAGCAGTGGTGGTTTTCAGCATTTGTGGCTCATTTCTGCTCTAATTTAAGAAATGGAAAAGGAAACAGAAATCTTAAATTTCTGTTTCCTTTTCCATTTCTTAAATTAGTCCTACCATTTAGTATGTAGGACATATAAGAGAGTTTCTTTGGTATACAGTGTGGATTTTCCTTTGAGCCAGATCTCAGGATCTTTAGGGTAGACTTTGAAATCTTTAAAGCTTATGTTCACACAATACAAATGGTTAAGTCTTTGAACTGTTTACATAGCCAGTCTGGCCCTTATCATGAAAACAGGTGAAGGTCAGAATGAAGAAAACAAAAGTGTTGGCAATTCCGCTTCTGCACTTTCAATAGTCAGAACAAGTTTTCTGATGTGAATTGAGATACGACATCAGGCAGAAATCTCTTTCTAGACTGGCCAGCATATTTCTCAGCTAGGAATCAGTTCAGTTCTGAAAGGCAATATTTATGCACGTACTTACTGAACTCAGAGTCTGCAAAAGTAACTGTATCT
Organism: Loriculus beryllinus; assembly: GCA_039877255.1. Taxonomy (NCBI): domain Eukaryota; kingdom Metazoa; phylum Chordata; class Aves; order Psittaciformes; family Psittacidae; genus Loriculus; species Loriculus beryllinus. Next base: position 23,087 of record JBCJKH010071556.1, read on the forward strand.
GTGGGAAACCTATTAAATATGTATTGGAATTATCCAGTTGATGCAAAACCAATGAATTTCTTTATATTTTAGTATCTCTTTCAAACATATTTCTGTCACCAAAACAAAAATTCTAGATAATGGAATCTTAACATTGGGGCTGCAGTAAAATGTCAACAAAATTTGTGAATTATTTAGTACAGAACAGTCATGAACCATTTCTGTTGTGGAAAGGGCATGCCAGTTAGCTGCACAGTGGGAACATAGTCAAAGTTACACTCTGAAGTTCTAACAAAATAATAAAAAAAAAGAAACTATATGGGATCTTCTGCAGGTGTGGGATGTCCTGCAGATTCAAAAGCCATTTTCATAGTATTTTTAATATCAGAGTCTGTTTCATAGTCATGTAGACTGAGCTAACTGTGTTTGGAGAGTTATAATAAAAATAAGGGCTTGAGGAGGCAACTGCCCAAACCTGATTCTGAGTGTGTCAACATTTTAAGTCATCAGCTTTGACTTGACAATACTTTGATTATATATTTAGCATCTACAGCTACAGTACAAACTAAGCTTTGCTGTGTGCAGCTGAACATAGTAGTGATTTGATGAAGATGTACTTACCAACACGATCAGAAGATGGCACAACTACTGGAATTACAGTGCCAGTACTAAAATCGTGGCGTATACTCCGAAGCATGCACTCCTCTGGTGCCAAGCACTGAAAACTTGCACACCGTTAGGAATGGATTAGATGTCCCAAGCTGTTGTGATTTTTCATTAGACTGAGGCCAGATTCTTCTCAAAGGGACTGAGAAGTACAGTTGGGTGCTGTTTCCATTTGTGCTTAAGAGTGAATAATTTGCTGATGAAATTTAAGTATTTAAAATTCATTACTAAAAAAAGCCAAGGACACTCTCCCCTTGAGAAGGGGGATATATGTTAAGATCTATAAAAGGAGGAAACTAAACCAGTATTCCTGTACTTTGTGCAAAAAAAGTTACCTTTTCCTCCAGCCCTTTTCTAGGGGAGAAGGATTCTATGTGGGATGAGTGAGGGCAATATAAAGATAAGTGTGTAATATAAGGATGGGCTTCTAAGAAGAAAGCAGCAAAGCAGAGTGGTAGAGGTAGCCTTGGGAATTTAGGCCTTCACATTCTTTGTTATAGTAGTTTTTCTGCTGAAAACAGAGAGCCGGTCCCATAGTTTGCTGCAATGTTTAGAATAAAAAACACTAGCATCTGTAGCTTAAATCACTAGGCCTCTGCTCCAACAGCTGCTTATTTAGAGAACCTAGAATGATATTGTTTTTGTTGTGGCTCTGTGTCTAAGAGCACAGCAAATCCATTATTCATAATATCTTCCTAAGTTCACAAAGCCATTGAATAGTGCTGCATATCTCCTTAAAACTGCCACCCACTCAAATCCATTTTATTTGGACAAATAAGGAAACTCTGCACTGCAGAAAACCAATTTGAAAACACACTGAAATTCATTTTCCTCACTTAAATATTAAAGTGCTTATATTTATTGCATTTCAGCCGTGTTGTACTGTTTTCAGAAAGGACTTGCTCATTTAATCAGTCTAAAGGAATGTCAGTAAATTTAAAATGTTGAAGAAAATATACAAGAGTAGTACTGCTTTTTATGCAGTGAATCTGCGTGCTCTAGATTAAACTCATCCATTAATATGTAAATGCATATTAATTTACAATACCACGGTACTGACCCAAGCTCTCATGGTTCTCTGCACTATTCCTTTTATATTTATATATATATATATATAATAGTTTTTTATTTTAAAAGTAAGGACTGGAATTCCTGGTTTGCAATACAGTAATTGATAAAGAGGGGCCTCGTCACTGCATTTTTGAGTTTGAGACTGTAGGTTTTTCTTTATCTTACTATGTTGATAAAGCATTTCCTGTATCAGAACACAGTAAAGTAACTGGTAGAGTAATTCATGGTGTGTATATAGTTTTGATGCCTTCTGCGTTTATATGTGATGTTCAGGGAACACAGCTTGCAGAAAGCCCTTTACATGTGCATTGGACAGTGCAGGTTACCTGTGTTGTTTGCACGAGTCTTCCTGACTATGGGCTGGGACTAAACTATAAAGATATCAGTCTAATCTCACATAAAAGAAAAGAATTAAGAAGTTGGTGAAATTAAATTGCGAAGTACTGGTACTGCTTTCTCCATTTATTTCTCTATAGAATTTCATGACTAGAGCACCAAATGGTGGAAGTTTTGTTGGGTTTTTTGTTTGGCTTTTTGTTGGGAGTGTGAGGGCTCATAGCTGAATAAAGTCAGTTTTGTAAAAACTCTATGGATGAAGTTCGGTTCTTGGGATTCATTCTGCTGGTCTCTTATCTAGTTCTTGTTTCAGTTTTTCCCTTTTGTTGGTAGTTTTACAACAGTTGATTTTTTGTTTGGAAGGCAGGCAAGAGTTTTGGTTTAGAAACAGTGACAACCTGGGTCATCCTTCATGCAGTTTCATGTTGATTCTTAGAAAACAGAAGCCCTGAGAGTCACTTACTCTTCTTCAGTGAGGCAAGTGTTCTCCTTGCCAGCTTCTGCCTAATTCTGGGAAGTCACATAACAGAGTTCATACCTAAGAAGATGTTAGAGGGTGGGCTCCCTTCATTTAATATGAACCAAGAGCTGGATCTTTAAAAAGTGATGATTGAAAATCTGTTGGAGTGGGCATATTGTGCTTGTCATGTACAGGTCTGTTGGTTATCAACTCCTGTTAAGGATTGCTTATTTAGGCCCCCAAAATCTATATGAATCTGAGACTCTGCATTGTCAGGGAAGTTTGGAAATCTCATCCTAAACGTACAAGGTTGTAGAGACTATGGCATGGTAGATCTTGATGGAATGAACACAGAATAGACTTTGGCAAGATATTTTTGACTTCAGTGTTGCAGGAGTAGGATTTGTTAAAAATGTGCTGTTATAGATTGTTACAGACTTAAAATCCTATAAAAAGCAATTACATATTCCATTCTTCAGTGACTTTTCACACAAAATAGATCGTATCAGCCTCACAGTAAGATAGCAGGATTAAATCGGAAATGTGCATTCCAGTACAGCATAGTCATTTTGTCTTGTCTTCTGGCGTACAGAGGTTTCAAATTTTGCTTTTCGTTGTGACATTCCTAATTTTCAGTGTTATGTGTGACCAGTCAGTATTTGTGCATATAATGCCATATTCTTAATGCAATCAAGTAGAAGAGTGAAATGGTGAAAAAGAAGAGAGTGAAAGAAATGACAGAGAAATTCTTCAGAGTGCTTGAAACACCATAAAGGAAAGCTCAATATTGAATTTAGGGGGCTCACGTTTTCCCCAATACTTGAAGAGAAGCAGCCTAAAACAGTACAAAATCCTATTTGGATAGAGCAGTTCTAGCAAAAGCCCTAATATACCCACACAAAATTAAACCTCTTCGGAGTGATCAATCAAAATACACGTATACTGTTATCCTTCAGATTCAGCAGCAGTTATGTTCTTGGATTAAGAGACATCTGGACTTAGTTGCTCAGGGTGAGCCAGAAAAGGCAGAAATTCTACCTGTAAAGGTTTTGTATTAAAAAAAAAGGGAGGGGGCGAGGGAGGGAGGGCAATAATAAAGCCATGGCAGGTTCCATACTGCCTGCAGAAACAGGCCATCAGTTCAGTGCTGATGTCAGCTGATATGATAATTGAGGATAACCCAGTGGCACC
>JBCJKH010071572.1:0-10519 GCA_039877255.1 Loriculus beryllinus
CACTTTATTCAGTATAAGACAAAGAGTTCTTACGTGTTGCTCACTGTTTTCAGTTGGTTACAACATACTATGTTGGCTACAACTCTTTCTAAGACATCTAAATTTGGATGTTCATACTTTATAGTTGAAATCTGCCCTTATTGTGAAAAATATCTGGTTTTGTAGAAACTAATAAAAGAGCACTGTTCTGGGGAAGGAATTATAAGAATTGAGGACACTATTTTCAAAATGGATGAAAGGCCCAACTTCCTTGAGAGAAATGATTTTAACATTGTAAATTAAAACGGAATCAGGTGTGTGCACCTTCTCAAAAACAGCTCTGTAAGGATTGGACTCAGCTCGTCGTCTCTGCTAACTCTTAAACTCCATCTGTCCTTAGTCTATTTCTGGCAAAACAACCTAGTTTCTACAAAACGGATGAAGTTTGTATCTGTTTCATCCTGAAATAGCTAAAACTTCCCATATGGAAAAGAATGTAGGGCAGATAAATTCTGTGTGCTTTGTACAGTGAGCTATCGCTCTCTGACAGTCATATAAAAGCTGAGAGTCAGTTCCTTCTACAACTCTATTTTGAGAAAAGAAATGACTGATGCCATTCCTTTCTTGCTGGCTTTCCTAAATGTCTAAATAACTTTTGAAGTCCAGAAAGGATTAATAAAAACAGGAAGCTATGGCATTTCAATGCTAAGGGCCTCAAGAAATCTTTTTGAAAAAGATTTTTCAAAAAAAAGATTTTTTGAAAAAAAGATTTTTTGAAAAAGATTGCATCCTCTTTAACCATAGATGATAGACAGATGACATGCTAAATTTAAGGACACATTAATAGAACCAAAATGAGTTTAATCTTTAATAATTGCTCCATTCACATGGAGATCAGGGATGTTATTTGTTTAATTTGAGAAGACCTTGAACAGAGGAGTGTGTCTCTAACGTTTTACTGAGGAGATATGTAACTATTTTGGTCTTTTTTGTGGCTCTAGCAAAAAGAATCAAAATGAAACCACACGCACAAAATGCTTTGTATGCTAAAATGGAGTTTTTTGTGTGCCTCTGGTAATAATTGGAGAAACTTTTAGCATGACTTTTTAAAAAGTGGAAACCAAACTAAGCCAAGGACCTGGCTTGTATTCCATAGTTTTCCTGAAATTCTAGTTAGACATTTTGATTTACTTTCTAGTGTCACCTGCATCTGACTTTCAAATCTAGTTTCTGCATACAGTGTAAGAATAAAAAGGATAAATCAGTTCAGACTGCAATCAGACTATGTATATAGCTAAAAATGTCAGAGTTACCAGCCAATTTTCTCAAACATATTAAGGAACATTCTCTCTGTGAGAAAAAACAGAAATTACCTTTCTTTTATCCCTGTGCTATTGTTCTTACTTCTTTCTTCCTCTTCTGCCATGGTTTACTTTACACATGTAATCTAATAATGTAATTTAGAAGCATTCATATTAATCTAATTGCATTTATGGGGGTTTATTGAAGTAGATTATTTTGGCCTAATCCAGGTTGGTGTAAATTAGCGAGATCACAGAAAGAAGCACCCACACCCAAAACCCTCTTCAAAATCAATCCCCCAAACCTCCCATTAAATTCAGATAAATTTTCTTATTCATTCAATTCTATCTATAGTCTGTATTATAAAGGATTAATAGTGGAAAACTGGAAAATAGAATACATAAGTGGAGAAAAACATTGCTTCTTACCATGTGTATAATTATTTCATTAAATATGACCAGCATTCATGTGTCATTGACATTAAGTATATGTATATATATATATATATATGTACTCCCCTGCAAAATTGTACATCAGATAAAGCGAAGAGCATGCACTGAATATTCTACAGAACTGAGGACTGGATCTGGACAGGTTTTCTGAGTAAATATTAAACAATCTGCCAAGATATCTTCGCTTTCCATCTTCTCTAAGAGAACTGCTATACACATACATAGTCCCAGTGGAGATGCATTATCAAAAACCCTTTCTAAGGAGAGAATTAACTCGTCCACATGATTCATATTCACAGAAAGAATTGAAAGAATACACAGAAGGGCAAGAGTGCTTTGTTTACGCATTTGTGTTTGAAGACTGTGTCTCCACGTATTTTTCAATCAAAGACTTTACTTGATAGCTCCAAAGAAAAGAAAGTGACAACATAAATTTAAATACACATTGTTATTTTAATCATCATGATATAAAGTATTGCACAACTAACCACACAGAAAGTGAAGTTCAGTTTCTCTCATCACTTTAACTAAATTATGGCTTAAAACACTGAGTGTGACTCTGAAACATAGCTCACAGAGTTCATCACATGCTTTTGTCAGTTTATTTCCAGTAGGCCTATTGTCTATGAAAAAATATTTCTGTTTTGTATGTATTGGGCAGGCCTGTATTCAACAAATTGTTCTTTTTTTCTGCTTCCTATTTTGCAACTAAGCTTCTTCAGACATCTAGACTGAAATATCTCAGAAAACTACATCGTTTTCTTTATTAATCAGACAAAGATGTGTTGTTCCCTATTTTGCCTTAAATTCAGTCTTTTCTTTCTTAAAATGTCAATTTTTAATTGTTGCATTCTAATATATGATGTAAAGAGCAACAAGCTACTATTTGATTCCCTTTTTAAGACTAAATTTTAACAAAGCATATTTTATTGAATTTGAGAGAATAATATAGTCTAATCTCTACAAAAAGTTTGTCATTACACTTCATTACAGTGTTGAAGAGAGTCTTCTTCTAATTTCTAGTTGTTTTTGGACTTACTGGCCATAGGTGCAGGCTAAATTGCTTGTTACAAAAGCTCCTCATGGTTGACATGCTGAAAGCACAGAACTTCAGCCTACCACTGACTATGCTCAGTAAGAAGAAGCTACTTTGTTACTGTTTGGTCCTTCAAAAAGAACCAAATCTATCAAAAAACTCATCAGATTAATCAGACTATCCCAAACTTCTGAGTTTTGAATGCAAATATCCCAACCACTTTTTTTGATCCTAAGATTTAGAAACATCTCGCAAAAGTAAAAATGTACATCTTGTCTTCTGTTTTGTTTGTTTGTTTGGTTGGTTGTTTTTGTTGTCTGTTTGGTTTTTTTTACTTTTCTGTTCTGCATATTCCATTTACCAGTGGCAATAACTGCTTATTCTATCAATGCAGTACCAAACTACAGCATGTTTATAATACTCAATAACTGCTTTTCTTTTTTTCCATTATTCTGGGACTGTTCATGCAATTTTTTTTTGAGATTGTATGCACTAAATCATTCTTCACTGTTTTATACATATGAAGTAGAGAATTTACTGAATAAATGCAATATACTCCTAACTATAAAACTTTCTGCAAATAGGAAAGTCATTAAGATAAAATGAATACTTTGTGTCACAGCTCCCAACAAGTCCCACAGTTCTTGATATAGGAACCCTGCTCAAAAACCTGACTGTACTGAAATAGCTGCTTTTTATATTCAGCTTCTGTTCTGTATCATCTGCTTTCAGTTAAAAGCAGCTCAGATGAAGAAAGGCCTGCTTTCCAGTGGAGATCTACATTATACACCTCTAGAGGTTTTTACTCTTGCCTGTATGTTATGTAAAGTAATGCATACATGTAAACAAGATCTCTCTGACATGATGCTTCAGCATCATATAATGTCATGTCAGATGAATCTGCCAGCAAAGGCCTGGATGAAAAACAATCAAAGGATTAAAAAGAAGAAATGAAGGAAAAAGTAAAGCCAAACAGCCAAACTTTTATTCTTAGATTCTAATTATTAAAGTTCAGAATGTACTTAATGAACCAAGAAGAAAAGAGGAGTTTGAGATTTAATTAAAGCAGTATCTTTCAGTATAATAGTTTCACTACCATAGCAAATATATTCAATTATATAATACAAATCAAAATGTTATCACATCCAGAGCTTCTTGTAGGCAAAGCCACTCTGGCTTCACTGCAGTATTATGAAGGTAATATGTTTTTCTTAAAGAATTAAACAACATGGTGTCTGTTTGCCTTGGAAGAAGTAGAGGAGGTCAGTGTCTACTTACTGATGGTGAAACTGACATGATGATGAAACTGACAGATGAAACTAACATTTCTTTGAAAAATTATGCCAGTCTGAGTTGAGAGAATACGTCAGTTACATACAATAATCACATTTAACTCATTAGTCTTTTATTTTTTTTTATATCCAATGCATTCTTTTTAATATATTTTAAAGTCTCAGTTTTCATTTCTATACTCATGTGAATATGACAACATTTAGTTTCACTCTTCAGCAGCTCTGCCATATGGTACAGATACAGGAAGGGAAAAAACCAAACAAACAGAAAACTAGACAAAATCACCATACATAAAAGTTGCTTATGCCCTCATATTTGTTAACATTATTATTACTATATAGGGAAACATGTTATTTCAAGAGGGGTTACAGCAGCTATTGATTCTTCCTTTTGAAAATACTACTAAACCAAATACATGCATTCCATCAAATTTTAAGCAGCTTATCCACAACTGTCAATTAAAATTAATTTTTATTCCATATTTTAAAATATATTACAATTTTAAAAATGGTATATGGCATTGATATAATGCAATAATTTGGCTGATACTATAAACTCCTACAGTGATATTTATTGATATTGTTGAAGTTACAGAACACACTGCAAAATACAGAGAGAAAGACCTGATCCAGTCCTTAAATCCAATCTCTGATTATCTAAGGATAAGTTAGTGTGTGATTGTGCTGCAAATAATAGCACTTACAGTGCTATTTGGATTCTGAATAAACCAACATTTTTAAAATTAAGCTTGATTGTGCATGGTATTCAGGTAGACACAGAATATACTGAGAATTTCAAGAAAAAATCCCCTTGGCTTAACTTTTGCAGAACATTTGAAATGCTGTCTTCATAGCCAAATCCAGTTTTCTAAACTACAGCTAATTAAATTTTAAGGTCATTGTAAATTTTAACTGTCCCTTATGCACATTAAAAATGTGTTAAAACTGGTAGTTCAATCATAGATTTAAAGTCTCTTACCATGACTTTTAAAAGACTTAAATTAAATTACAGGAGTGATAAATGCCTCATCAGATTAAGCTCACTTAACAGTAGTTAAGTGGTGTATATTGGTAGGATACCACTGAAGAAAACTGTCAACTGCTGATCTTTGAATTTTGCATGTCTATGTGAACTTCTTTTACTACTAAACTCTCAGATGGTGTTACACAGAACGATTTAAAACTAAATATAAATTGAAATGGGTTTAACCATCCTACTCCTTATTTCAAAATGCCATTTAATTTTGATTAGGCAAGCATTCATGTTTCCCACAAACAAATAAATTTCTCCAGTTATCCCTCACACATAGCCCGATGAGTGCCTCCAGACATGCAGGATACTGAATTAATAGAAGGAAATGAGTGTCTGCTTTCCTCACAAACTTCATCCAGCTACCAAGGAAGATCTTGCCTCCAAAACAGAATACAATGTTGAATTCTATCCAAATAGAAACCCAAGGAAGACTCTTGGCTTTATTAATTAGATGAAGACAAAATGATGATGTGCTAATGGGACTGACTCCCCTTCAGTCTGTTTTTCTCTCTTTATGATTGCATACCTATATGTATAATAATTTATATTCACACTTTCACAGAAATTTCTCAACATGAAAACAGTGGAATTGACATGTTCTTCCATATAGTTTTCCATTTCAAAATACAGTATTCTTTCATATGAATAGATATATTCTGTCTGTTTTTCTGAAAAATTTGAATACCTCAAACTGTTTTTGAAGTCTAGGAAATTAGGTTTCTTCAAACTTCAAAGAAATCATGCAATTCATCATAGAATAACAACTTTGAAGCAAAATAAATAGTATTCCTCCAGCAGTAATTTTGCACCAAAGTAGATTGTGTTTTTGAAAAATTGCCTATTCAGGAAAGGGTGTTTAAAATAGTATCCTGCATATCCTATAAAATAATATTTTGGTTCTTTGTTTTAAACTTGGAAGAGGGAATGAGGAAAGAAAGGAGAAGATGTGTTGAACGCATATCTGGCTAAACATGGGCAGAATTAACCAGTGGAGATGGGGAGTGTGTTGCAAGGGGCTTAACAGGGTTGTGGGAGAATCAGTAATGACTAGAAACTGATGAGGAATGTTTGAGCCTGAAAATTCAGCACTGACTATGAAATGGTGTTAGGGAGATAGATTATATGTGTATACAATATTCTACAGCTGCATGAATATTGTAAATATATACATAGAATCATAGAATAATAGAACTCTAGAACAGTGTGAAAGGACCTTCAAAGGTCATCTAGTACAACCCCCCTGGAAAGAGCAGGGACATCTCCATCTAGATCAGGTTGCCCAGAACCAAATCCAGCCTAGCTTTAAATGTCTCCAGGGTTGGCACATCTACCATCTCGCTGGATAACCTGTTCTCGTATTTTACCACTTTCATCATAAAGAATTTTTTCCTCACATCCAGCCTGAATCTGCCTTCTTTTAATTTAAAGCCACTACCCCCCCATTGTATCGCAAGAGGCCCTGCTAAAAACTCTTTCCTCATCTCTCTTATAGACCCATTTAAAGAATTGAAAGGCCGCAATGAAGTCTCTCCAGAACCTTCTCTTCTCCAGGATGAACAACCCCAACTCTCAGCCTTTCTCATTGGAAAGGTGCTCCAGCCCTCTAATAATTTTTTGTGATCTTTCTCTAGACCCTCTCCTAATATGCTAGGAAATCGAATCTAGCAGAAGAGAGAAAATTTTGAGGAATGCTGGTTTAGGTACCTTCCATTTCTGTTACAAACTCAATTTATTGCCAGACCAATTTGACAAGCAGAATATAATCCATGTGTGAAAATCCTTAGAGCAGCATAACATATAATAAAGAATATTTTGAACAGTTTCGGATTTCTTATTTTTTTACTGCATACTACAACATTTTTTTTCACTGTCAGTCTTCTTAAAGTAAGAAAAACTATGAGGGAGTAAACAGTTTTGTTGGTAAAAGACATCATAAATATCTTCTGTGCAGCTTGTCTACATTTAAGTCTGCGGTGGCAAGGCACATTTAAACAGTATACTGTCAGCATTAGTCATAGTTTAGGTACACAAGCACATGTGGATTATTTCCCTCGTTATTTTACGTTTTCAAGTGATTTGAGGGGGAAATAGATATATCTGAATAGTGTGAATGAAGGACAAAATGAAGACTGAACAGCTTAAAGGCAAATCTAGAAGAAGAGTAGTACTTTTTGCTTTGCATTCATGTTTTACTTGGACTGAATTTTTTCTGTAAGGGCATGAAGCTTTTCTAGCTTTTTCATGCCTGTATTTAATCTAATTTCTTTTGATAAAGTTTCTCATTAGTTTTTATTGATATGCTGATACAGCATTGATACTTTTTGCATATCAGATCTGATTTCTCTTTGTTGTGGTTCTGCTTTACACTGTTGGGTTTTTTTTTTATGAAGGAAAATAAAGATTTTAGATCTCAGTAGAAAGACAGTTTTTGACAGTGCATAAATGTAGATGCACATATTAATTATAGAACATAATCTTATTAAGTTCTACATGCAATATTTTTCTTTAACAACTGTAATTTCAATGACTGTTTCATCACATTCGCTCATTCTGAGCCAATATTAACACCTTATTGTATGTTTATAATGTTGCACTCTAAAACTAACTAGCATGAAAGTTATTCAAGTAAGAATAATATAAAAACCCAGTAATTGTTAAATATATTAACTCAAAATAAGCAAACAAATAGATAAACAAAACCCTTTGCAAATAAAGTCTCCCTTTGAGATATCAAGTGGTCATCTTGGGTACATATCAACTTAGGCTAAATACTGTAACAACTACTCAATTCACAAAGAAAGAAAAATAAAAAAGAGGATGAAGAGAGAAAGGAACAAAACTTCTGTTGAGCTTCTTCGTGAGTTAATTAAGAAATAATGTACTATGATCACAGTAAGCAAACCGGTATGAAAAATATTTACTTGTAAATCACAACTCATTTATTTTTTTGTGAAAATTCTGCTGAATCATAAGGTTAAATCTTCACAGAATAAACAAGAAAGGGAAGATTGTAACTGTGGATTGTGAAAACTCTCCTACTACCTGACAGCCTAACACCTCTCTCAAACAAGCACTGAGGAGTAGAATGTGCTCGCAATTCTGTTTTCATGAATTACTTCTACTGCTTTAATATATTTCTATTAAAACATTTTGATATCACAAGTACTGTTTAAGTGTGTCTGTTACATGTTTCTCCCATTCGTCCACTTTATTTGTAGGAGACTAAGGCTGAAATCATCAAAGTTATCCTACTTTCTCTGAAATCTTGCTGGTATCTATTCTCTCCATACAGAACTCTCAGGAAGAACAAATTATGTAATTGGATTGATTTTTCTCTTTAAAGTGCTGTCCAAGTGTTAACTCACAGGAGGTATTCAAAGTAAGTGTTCTATAAATATATTCTTCCCCTCATTTGAATGCAAGCTGTCAATTGTATGGAACATGTTTTTTCCTATAACCTGAAAATTCCAGGTCTTTAATAATTAATAATTAAATTATTAATAATTAAATTAAATTAAATTAATAATTACTAATTAAACCAGCAAATCTCTTTAAATGATTGTTGTATGTCAAAGGATATGTTACAGTGTTACCTTGAATCAGGTACAATATAATAATATGCAAACAACAATTTTTTCTTATCCATGTTCTCATTTATTCCTTTTTTCCTTCTAGAAAAGAAACCAGAGTATACTAGTTTACTGAGACAAGTTATCCTACTCAGCTTTCAATCCAAGTTAAGTATATTTCTGTATTTTCTCTTCCTTCAGTTTTTTTTAATCATCATAAAAATCCAAATCATAAATACAGAAAAGACAAAGATATTTAGTAATATAGATGAAAAACTATTAAGATAGCAAAATGAGGTTGGTTTCTGGAGAAGGCATGACTCTAATTAGACAAATGACAAAGATCTAGGTCCAAATCAGTAAATAGGAATATTTCATTCTTTGAACATAAATCCTCAGAAAATAATTTCTTTCCAGGAGAGAAAACTTAAAGCTGTGTGTAAATAATATCTGAATATTACATGACTGTTTTTCCTTCTTTAACATTCTGGAAAGATGTAGGGTTAGGGGTGGGGGAGATGACCTGAAAAGTAGATTCCTCCTTTTGACTGAATCCATTCAGGGCATCGTTAGCAGGGGTTTTTTTTAAATAGTAAGAATATGAACTGATCTTGTAAGATGAGTATGGAAAAGAACCTCTCTTGAAGCATTTCTGCATGCGAACTAGATCTTTTTTCTTTGTGAGCATTTTGCAAATATCTAAAGAGATATTCTAAATCCGTGACTCAAATGATATATACATAATACAAAACTTTCATCTTTCAACTGCTTTTGTTCTTGTTTTGAAACTGGAAGAAAGAACATGCCTAATTTACACAGGAGGCTGCAAAATTTGTTTGCAAGGAGCTTTGGCAATATCTAACAAATGCTTAGTTTTCCTCATTATATGTTCAAGAACATATTTAAACCTTCAATCAAATTGAGTCAAATCTATGGTCGTTTCAAACTGTATGATTTTGATCATACGTGAAATTTGGGTCTCCAAAGAGCTCTCAGGCGATCCAAGAGAACATCTTTTATCTTAAGAAGTCTAAATGCAACAGAGCAAACAGCAGTCTGTCATGGTTTAAGCCCAGCCAGTAACTCAGAACCATGCAGTCATTTACTCACATCCCCTGGTCCCCAATTCCTGGCAGGATGGGGAGAATAATCAAAAGAACATAAACCCCAAGGATTGAGATAAGAACAGTCTAATACTAAAGTAAAATATAAAACTACTACTACTACTACTACTACTAGTACTAAGGGAAATAACAGGGGGAGAGAATATAAAACTAAAACGGGGAAGGGAAAAAAAACCAACAAAACCCAAAAAAACCCCAAACCAATAAACACGGGCGATGCACTATACAATTGCTCACCCCCCACCGACTGATACTCAGTCCAACCCTAGCAGCAATCTGCCCCTTATGGGTGACTCCTCTAAGTTCCTATACTGGGCATGACGTGCTGTGGTATGGAATATCCTTTTGGCTAGTTTGGGTCAGGTGTCCTGTCTCTGCTCCCTCTTGGCTTCCCGTGCTCCTCTGCTGGCAGAGCATGAGACTGAAAAGTCCTTGTAAGAGCTACTGAGCAACAACTAAAACATCAGTGTGTTATCAGCACTGTTTTCAGACTAAAGCCAAAACACAGCACTGCACCAGCTACTAAGAAGGAGAAAAATTATAGCTGAAACTAGGACACAGTCTGAAGAGTTGTTGTGGTTTAGACCTAGCCACGCAGCTTGTTCAGTCACTCAACCCCCCTTTCTTGCCCTTCCCTTGCTCACGGAGGGATGGCAAGGAGAATCAAAAGAATGCAACTCCCACAGGTTGAGATAAGAACAGTTTAGTAACTAAGGTATAACACAAATCACT